>BQNB010029778.1:0-55457 GCA_026074375.1 Tanacetum coccineum
CGCATGCGACCTCCAATATCGAGCTATCCAAGTAACTTGCAAGATGAGATTAGACGAACTTATTACCGTAAAACACGTGTTTCTTTAATTTATTAGGCATTTGGCTCTTCGTTTATTTTTTCAGATGTTCATGATTTGATATATTGGTTATCATTCTAAAATATTATGTCAGCCCCTCTTAACTTGAAATCCTGGCTCCGCCCCTGACCCCTAGGTTATACTATACAATATATAGTCTATATAGAGAATGGACCAGAAATTATTTGGGAAGGATAGCTATAAGTTGCACCAACAAATATATGTATGCTACTCACCTTCTAAACCTTACAAAATATATCTGGAAACATTCTACCAGACTGTTTAGTTGTGATCGTTGCATCGTATGAATACTCTACTAGTACTAAGTAATTGAGTGATAACATTCCATGCTCATATATAGGTAACAAAAAAGTAAGTGATCGAAAATGTGTATCTTAATAGTTAATTTAGGAATAAGATAGTGAGGTAGAATGAAACAAAGGTTCTTGGTCACATATGCTTTTAAAATTCACGTACATTTATCAACTTTTTACTTGATTGTGCCCTAAATAGAAGGATGCTTGGTCACTTCAAACTCATAAAACCAGTGAGAGAGATGCTCTATAGTCCTTTCACACAAAAAGTTTTAACTGAGATTAATGATCTTCAAATTCATTTAAATTTGTTGTAAGTTAGAATGTTTTCATCAAATCCTTTTCCACATCTACCCTCATCCAACAATGTCTTTTCTCAATCCAATTCTTTCTTTACAAATGAAAAAGAAAATGATGATACTGACCTTAACTACCAACACCGGAACAACAACCCATTCATCTCTAGTGACGCCCATTTTCATGCCTACAATGATCCTCCTCCCGACACCGAGAATGTTATGCTTCAGGGGTTTCAATATTGTGAAGATCATAATGATCTTCTAGATTCAGTCATTTCTGAGTACAATAAGAAATTGGTGAACTCAAAGAAAGATGGGCATAGTAAGATTTATACAGCTCGTGGTCCTCGAGATCGGAGGGTGAGACTGTCCATTGGGATCGCAGAAAAGTTTTTTAGCCTTCAAGATTTGCTAGGGTTTGATAAAGCAAGCAAAACCCTTGATTGGTTACTTACCAAATCGCTTAACGCCATTAAAGATTTGGTTGAAAATACAAATTATTGCTCATCTTCCACAGTTAATTATCAATCCAAACTTAAATTTTTAGAAACCATTAAGGCTGGATCAGGTGGAGAAAATAGCCAAAAAAAGAAGCAAGGACTACTGATTGATGGTGTCGATGGCAAAAGGAAGAAACTGATACGAAAAGGCAAAGATGGAATTCAAGATAATTTGACAAAAGATCAGTCAAGGACAAAGGCACGAGCAAGGGCCAGAGAACGAACGAAAGCAAAAATGTGTGTTAAGAGGCTTCATCATGGTTGTGAATCTGCAGGCTGTTGGGGTCAAATGGAACCGCAAAGTGGTTAAAAGAATTCAAACGGCTCAAGCATTCAAGTTAATGCATAGATCTGGAAATATAGGTATATTATTTAATTAGTTTCTCAAGAACATAAATAGTGTTAATTCATAGATGGAGATGTGAATGATTTCATTAACTGTTTTTTTTTTCTTTTTAACAGATTGAACATGGAATCGAAGTTTGGTGAAAACCATTTGGGGATCTTGGCAATAACTGTAAATAGTTAATTAGTGGTGGAGCTGGAGCAATATTGTTGCTCTGATGGAGTAAGTTTATATTATTGTTGATTGGTCACTTTAGCAGTTTATTTATGATAATCGATGAATTTAAGTGCTTCTAATGGCTCTGGATCGATCTGAAGATACAGATCCAACCTTGTTACATTGAGTAAATATCCTCCAACCCTTGTGAATACTTATGGCAGCTAGCTAGTTAAATAGGTCAATTTTAAGAATATATTTAAGTATAGTTTCACCATCAAACGGCGGCAAAAGTTGCTGCATTTAAACTAAGTAAAACTTTTGGTGTTTAATTGGTGTTCTAGTAAGAATAGAAAAACCTTGTGTAATTGGATAGATTGGTTTAGCAACCTATGTAGCTCTCTTTCATCCCTCTTGTAAGTTGTTTCTTGTAGCTCCATGCTAGTTTTAATACAATCGTCATACAAAAAAAGAATTTAAACGGCGGAATTATATAAAGAGACTAGCAAGGAGCTACAAGTAAAAATTACAAGATAGAATTAAGAGAGTTACATGAGTCGCTAAACTGGTCTAGCCAACTAAAAGAAATGTTTTTACTTCTACTCGAGATCCAATTAAGTTTCGAAAGCTTGATCTCGTTAAGAATGAGCTCTCTTTTAGGCCGCTTTAGATTAAAGAGGACCTTGTTCCCGTATTCCAAAGGGACCACATGGCAGGTTGTGTTGACCGTAACATCAAAGAAGCTCCTTAGGCGTTTCTCCAAGGGTGCACGATCGGCCGAGGAAAAGACATCCTCAAGAACACTGAGTTGAGAATTTGAAAGCTTCCACCAAGTAAAAACGTCTTTCCATACGGATTGGGCAGTTGGGCATGAAACCAAAACATGGCTTTCCTTTCCGATGTAGTTGCTGCACATGGGGCATAGAACCGAATCGAGGTCGATCCCACGCTTATCAAGACTGGCCCTAGTTGGGAGTTTTTGTTTGCGATACGCCATGCTGGAATGTTCACTTTAGAGGGGAGGAGCTTGTTCCATCTCGTTTGTTGAGAATTAGGATCAACCGATGTGTTGGATATGGTCTTCCGCATAGAATTAACTGAGAAAATTAGTGAAGTATAGATCCAAAAATAACACCGAGAGGCTTTGATCGACTGATGATTACCCGCAACTAACACACGTATAGGTGATTTACTAAGAGATTCTTATATAAGAGATATATTCCTTAACCATTTAGGCAAGCTAACTTGAGCATCCTCTAAGAATTAAAATGACATATCTACTTCAGTTCGCTTCAAGTTTAAATCTTAGTTCATCCACAGAGCTGTAGTAAGCTCTTTCACTATCTCTACTTCTGTAGATAGAAATGCTTGGCAACCAGAATGTAATTATTAAAAATGTTTTGCATCACTGAAAGCCGATTTGTAAGGCGAAGCCACTAATATCATATAAATTGTGTTTTTGAGTGATATTGTGTCTTGCCTCTTATAACCTAACGTCATTATTTTCCTTTTCATACTATTGGTTCTTTTTCGATTTCAAATAAAATTTCATAACTTTCATTGTATTTAAAGCCATCAATAATCACGCACGCAGTTTTGGAAGTTCTTGAGTATCATTATAAGTTCATCTTCTGTGATTACCATGTATTAGTGTATTACTGCTCTCACTCGGTTAATAATAAGGGTTTCAATCTTATGAACAACAAATGCATACTTCAAATCTAGATGCATAACCTGATATTGTTTTTTCTATTTGACACTTGAAAATTTGTCCATTATACATTAACCATCTATTTCAGTGATGTTGGTTTTGTGTGTCCAATAACTGTTATTGTTCCCACTGATCTGTTATTTGGCTTTACGGATACTTTTACTTTTACAGTATTTTGAGTTAAGTACATTTTTTTTTCATCGTGGTTTGGTGCGTATTTCATTTTTGGTCTAAAATTTAAAAAGGTTTTGGTTTTTGTCCAAAACACATAGTTTCGTTTCACTTTTGGTTCAATTTGTTGTTGACTGTTAGTTTGACCCGTTAAACAGCATAAAATGACAAAAACACCCTCGTTTTGGCAATGAAAATGACTAATGTACCCTCCTTTCATTTTTTATTATTATTATTATTATTATTATTAATTTTTTTTAATAATAATAATTATTATTATTTAAAAGAAATAGGATAATTACAAAAAGTTAGAGGGGAGCCGAGATACTATCTGGGGCCCCCACTCCTTTATTATTATTATTATTTTTTTATTTCTTATTATTATTATTATTATTATTTATTATAATCATCACTTTATTAAAAATTCATAGGATTTACAATAAATTGGAAGGGAGTCGAGATATTATCTGGCCCCCACTACTTTAGCAATAGCGAAACTGATCCTATTATTATTATTAATATTATTATTATTATTATTATTTATCACACTTAATTTTTTTCTTCAAAATATATATGCATCCAGAACTTGCACTCATATTTATCCAAACAAGATTCTCACCCTCTTTACAACACCCATTGTAGACACCTTTTTCCAGTACAAAAGATCTAGGGCATGCTTGGTTGGAGGTATTTAGAGGTAAGAAAAGGGAAAAGAAATCATTAATGAGGCTTGGTTTAGTATAATGCAATGAAACATTACCCAAAACAAGGTAATTAACCATTACTCTACAAATTGGGGGTTATGGTATTCATTACTCATGTAACAACCAACTTTTTCTTTTTTAGTTTTTTTAAAAATTATTTTTGTTCTAGCAAATCATGTAACTGCCAACTCATGCTATTTTTATTTCAAAAAAAATAATTTTGTTATATCAATTCTTTTGTTCCAGCAACTATAACCAAGCACAATTAATTACTTATGAATACCTATTATATTCCTTAGTGATAAGATCGTTTATAGCTCAAGATTGATTAGATCTTATATATCTAGGATGAATAATAACAATGATTGATAACACGCAGCGGAATAATAAAAACACAATCAAAGTTATCACAAGGTTTTCTTTATTGAACGTTTTCCTATTACCCTAACTATAATTTGGGGCTACACCAACTAACTATGGTGTACTATTCGACTCTCATTAGTCGACTTGCTATCTAACTATCTAGACTCTCATTGGGAGAGCTTTAGTTTTCTATGGATGGATATCAAAACCAGACGCCTGATAATCTCTTTATATAGAGAGATTTCAAGGCTTACACAAGAAGATAAGAACAAACAATATATTTAAAACATTTAAGAATATCTTCTAATATCTTTTGTATCTTTATCTTTATAAGGAGATCTTCTGAAATCTTCATATTCTCCACCAGCTTGAAGATTTCTGTAATTACAATTTTAATCCTTTTGTTTCATTCTTATATTTATTTTGTCTCATCAAATCTAAAATCCCAACAATCTTCCCCTATTTGATAATGACAAAACAAACAAAGTCTCATACGAACTTCATCATAAAGCCAAAGCTTCCCCTGAAGTTGAGATGTAATCATCTCCCTGAATGAAACAAAATCTTCAATGCTTCCCCTTGACTTAAGATAAGAATTAGAATCCTTGACTATGTCACCACACATAATAAGTTGCAAATCATATCTCTGTAGTCTTCCTCTTTTTGTAATCATGTAATAGGGGTCTTCTAAAGATATGAAACTTGTAAACACTTCCCCTCAAGTGGTGCATGTAGATGGTTAAACATTTAATCAATAAGCTTCCCCTGAAACCAATACGTTTACCATCTCTTGAATCTCGAACTATGTAGGCTCTATGTAGTGATTACTGATGAAGAAAACTAAGTATAACGAATTTGATGAAGAAGTTGAATCTTTCAAACTTGTGTCTTATGTCTTGCACTATCCACGTGACATCGAACTTATAAATAAATCTGTGAAATATAAGTAGACCGCAACCTCTTGACAAAACTTTTTGATAAAACTTATTAATAAGCTAGAAAAATGCTAAACAAGGCTGACAGTTTGGCTTTTTAAAACTTTAATATTTTTAGCTAAACTGATGGCTTATTTTAGGACTCAAAAAGCAAGCTAAAAGTAAATAAGCTGTAACCACCCTATCCCCTAGACCTAATAAGCACTTAAGATAAGAATTTAGCTAACTAAATAAGCTGAAAAGAAAGTAAAAGCACTAAAACAGATTAACACAAAACATACTTAAAAGGGACTGACACAATTATTTTTAAGATAAAATTAGTAATAAATAAGCAAAGTAAAAGGCTAAAAGCTCAAAACATACTTAAAATAAGATTAATAAGCAAAAATAAACTAGAGTTCAGTAAACAAGACTTATAAATAAGCTATGACTCCTAATGAAAGGTAACTACTGGTACTTGACTAGCTTTTGAGCTAAATGGCTTTTTGCAACTAAATTTAAGACTCAGAAAGGAATTAGACACAATAAGACATCAAAACAGATGAACTTAAGACTTCATTAAGCTAGTTTAAAAAGAATTTAACTAAAGCAAAACTAGAATCAATCCATCTTCGCATCTATCCACGGACGTCGTAACTATAAATAAATTTGTGAAATTTAAGTGACCGCAAACCTCTTGACAAAATACTCATCTTCTATGCGACACATACTAAGTGATAGAAATGTGGCATTAAGCACCATCAGAAAAATCCACACATTTGCTTAGATTTTGATCAAGTCTTCGTCACACCATTTAAGCACTCGACAAGTTATTCAAAAGCCAACCACAACTTTAGTCTACGATAAGTCACGACATGTGAACTCAACTACAACAACAAATAAGTGATAATCAATCGTCTTCGTAATCCACGTCTTCAATATGTCACAAAACGGAGCCATAAAATCAATAATAATAAACTAAGAAACTTTGTTAGAAACTATTCATCCGAGATCCAAAACCTTCCCAAAAAATTCAAGTCTGTTGTCCTATGTTGAAAAAGCTAGACAGTTACAAAGTACTCTGGCAGTTACTAACAATCAAACCCAGCAGTTACTAATTGAAAAACGCTAGTTAGTATTAAACATCCAATCCTATTAGCAACGCTTTTTCCTGTCATAAGCTGTCACTAAACTGTACAAATCATATTCTTCCTTCCTCTCATGGCTTTTGTGACCTATCACTGTCACTGATTCTCTCTTAACACACACAAATCCGTCTCAACGGCACTAATGATATCTGTTTACTTGAGCAACATGAATTGAACAAGCAGCACTAAAAATCCGTTTGTCCAATTAGTCGTGAACTAGGCTGCATTCGAGTAATAGCAGCAATAATCTTCTCTTGGGACCCAAACAACACTGAAACTAGTACTATCTTTTGTATGTTTATATGTGTGAATAGTATTACTAATCAAGGAATAGCGGAATCAAACTTCTACATGGCCTAAAACAGTTTTTAACAAACTGTTTATAAAAGTTAGATCCCTTTATTATGTGCTTACTGTTGTTGTCATCAAGATACCATCACGAAATAGTATGAACAGTTGGACAATACTAACATGTACTTCATGCATTTAATGTGTTAACAATAGTAACCAGTTGTGTATACGCACATACTATGCAATCTCTACGCAAAATCTGCCATTTCTTTCATCTTTATAGTTAATCTTATCTAACTTCTGATCTTAAGTACCTTATGTTTGGAAACTATTATACATTACCTTTCTAATATATTATTTTTATTTTATATATGTATATATATATATATATTTATATATATATATATTATATATATATATATAGTAATCTCTACATTACATACTTTGCTGTCAAAATATGGCGTTGAATCATGTTGTATAATAATCACATATACAGAAGTGTAACATAAACCTTCATTCCAATTGAACACGCTAATCTTTGTGCTGTTGTTGTTTCTCACGTGCCACCATAAACACCAAACACGAACCAGAAAACCCTAAATATGAAGCTTACTTCTCACATCAAAATTCTTTACCGGGACAACATTAATCGTATTTAAAAGTGTCGAGCAACATTAATCACTTCTTTTCGAACACCATTAAAACGTACATGCAGCACTATATATACTTCTTCAACAGTATTAATATCAAAGGCAGCACTAACCTTCTTTTTAAGTCCAAACAATAGCTAACCTTCTTTTGTTACTATTGTTCCATTCAAAATAAACACATACTATTGAATAAATACCTTTTTATCAAATTAAAGCGCGGATTGAAGATCACCAAATAAGGGTTTTCAATAAACCCTAGTTTTACCAAATCAACAAGAAATCAAATAGAACTTCTTCAAACCTTCAAACCTTATTGTGATCGCCAACAACACCTTGTTTAATCCTAGATCACGAGCCACCAGGCTCTGATACCAATTGATAAGATCGTTTATAGCTCAAGATTAATTAGATCTTATATACCTAGGATGAACAATAACAATGATTGGTAACACGCAGCGGAATAATAAAGAACACAATCAAAGTCATCACAAGGTTTTCTTTATTGAACGTTCCCTATTACCCCAACTATAATTTGGGGCTACACCAACTAACTATGGTGTACTATTCGACTCTCATCAGTCGTCTTGCTATCTAACTATCTAGACTCTCATTGGGAGAGCTCTAGTTTTCTATGGATGGATTTTTAAAACCTATGTCTATGATCTCTTTATATATGGAGAGATCATGACTTACAAAGGAAGTAAATTAATAGATAAGGAAACTATTTAAATCACATTAATATGTTTCCTAATCAATATCTTTAACATCTTTGACCAAATCTTCATAATTCTCCACCAGCTTGAAGAATTCTTTAATGACGATTCTGATCCTTTTGTTTCATTCTTTTATTCATTTTGTCTAATCAAATCAATAATCCCAACACTCTTCCATGAGCCCTAGGATCAACTTGTTCACCAAGTAGATTAATATAAACCCTTAGATTCACTTTGGCGCCCAAACTTTTAAGGTTTTCACATGGATTGCCAACATGGCAGTTAGGCATGCCCATGTGATATGGGGTAAGGGTTGACTGGTAAGGGAGGGTGACGGGTTTGTCTTGGGGTGAAGTGGGGTTGGTTTTGGGTAGTAGGGTAGTGAGAGTGACAGGTGAAAGGGATGGATGGCGGAAAATGGGATTTGGGGATGATATACAGTGTTTTTGATATTTAACGGGGTTAATCCCCTGTTTTTGGTATATGTTTGCATCGTTAGTCCTTTTAGACTAACAATGTTAGTCCTTTTGGACTAACGGTGCAAAGGTTTAAGGACTTGTGGTGTAAATGAGTTAATGAGTTTATTGGTTAAGTGGGTTTGGGCTTAGGATTTGGGCCGGGTATAAAAGAATTTAGGGCTTTTTAATTCTTATAAGACTTTATAAAATTAGCTTAATGGACTGACCCGGCCCATTAAATGAGTGCGGGTTAGCCCGATACTTTTCCTATAATATCTCATACATATCTCTTAAACGGTACTAACTACTTTCTACTAACTGATCAATACTTAACACTTTGTACTGTCAGTACTAATTATAACTATCGGTACTAACTATTGTCACTAACGGTACTAAGTCAGGAATGAATAATTCCCAACAGTATGTGTAATTACGCACATACCAAAATCCCTCATACTAAACTATTGTCATGTCCTCACGCAATGCTATAAGTAAACACTTAAGAAAACCAAGAATCTTAATCCCCCCTCGACTAATTACCTCAAAAAGTTGCTAAGTGTTCATAAAGGGAAATTAAAGAATCAATAGTTTTGAAAAGCCCCATTTTTACCATTTTTCATTACTACACATATTTTTGTATTTTTCATTTTTCTTCTTGTTAGCAACTAACTAACACGTTTGACTTTCGTTATTTTTATAACTTTTAGGGTCATAGAACAAGCAACATTTTAATCCTAAAATGCCCCAAAAAAGATAAATTCATTGTTCTCGACTATTCACTTATTCTAAACCAAGCTTAAAACGAAATCACTGTTAAATATAAGTTAAGATGCTAACACTACTCATACCTGTACCTTGTAAACTTTTCACTCTCGACAATTATTTCATATTATGTTAGTGTGCTTATTTTGAATTTCAACCATGGATTAACCTTTTTAAGAAAATTGCAATATTTCTATTGCTTTACATTCCACCTAAGAATTATGATTTTGAAGGCGAGATCATCCCATGTAGCGACTTTCATCTCGGCACATCCCAACCTTACGGCTAAGTGACCAGACTTTTGACACCCCACAGAGATTAGTATCGAGACTCACAGACCTTCGGTTTCAAAAACTCTTAGGTTTCCCATTTATAAAACAATTCACTTAGAAAAACCACAATCTTAAAACGAATTAGTCTTATTTCAAAAGCATATTTGAATTTAAGAAAAAGAGATTTTTCCTATATTTATTAAATCACATATCACACTTATCATAATTATACTTTAAACAAAGGAAATCCTTGACCTTTTAAAAGGCTGCAACATCGGTTGTGAGCCGGCAAGATGCATCAAACTTTTATCATTCTCGGATTATTATTCTCACTATGGGCTTTCTTTAGAAGGCTGCAACATCGGTTGTGAGCCGGCAAGATGCAGTAAACTTTTATCAGCCCACAGTTTATAATTATAACTCATTTTTTCATTTTTTTGGTATTTTTAGTGGTAAAAACGGGATTAGGCGAAAACAACGGCTGCAGGCAAAATCAAATCGATAGATCCCCCCCATACTAGAACCGAACATTGTCCTCAATGTTTTACGAAGGGTCTCTACGTAAATCTAAGGCCGTTTATTAAGTATGCCAAAAGAAAAATGTTAGTCGATAAAATTTTAGGATATTGGATTCTCAAATGAAGCTGAGGATGTGAAGCTCAAGTGATCGAAGGACAAAACCACGAGCGCGAGAGTCATCACAATCCGGGAAATCCTGTACAATTAACCATAAAACACAAAACACGAGAGAAGGTAGAGGCGAGCCTCCTCACAACACACTTATTCATTAATAAAACTAAGGGATAAGCATGGGTTGCCACCCACGAAGCGCTTGTTTAAGGTCACTTAGCTTGACCCGATCCCCCATACTTGAGCTGGTCAAGGGGGATAGAAATGGAGATACGGAACATCCAAGTTAGGAGTGTCCTCTCCAGAGATCATCATCGGGCTTTCATTAAAAGCTCTCAAGCCCCGATGAGATGAGGGATGAGGAGATTTCTCCTCATCCGCAGCAAGAATACCAGAATTGACAACTTTGTCCTCATTTTTGGATAAAAATGGAAGCAAAGTGTCAATCACTGGAGAAAGGGGATCACGGATGAATGAGATAGAAAATTCATCCCGTGATAGAAATTTCTCGGATTGGACTTCAATGAATATCCCCGGATCGAAAATCTTGTTTCTAGTTCCGGAAGGAAAAGAAACTACAAGGTCGGATCCGGGGGAATCACTAGAAAGAGTGAAATCCGAATCCAGATGAAGGGTGGGATGGGTGGGTAAAACATTAGGCACATGAACTCTCGGTTCTCTTGTTGGATTATCAAAAATATCCTCCACCACATCCATAGTGAAATTTCTCGAGTCGGGCTCACTTTCACAAAAGAATGCTTCATAATCTGAAAGAGATAAATCCGAATAAGAAGTGGGACTGCCACTACTAATCTCTTCTAGATTAAAGCAAAAGGTTTCAGATTCGGGTAAAGAATTATCAAAGGTGTTAGTCTCCTCCAAGAAAAAGTTAAGAGATGTGGAGGAAGACTTGGTCACAAAATTGGAAGATGGAGTGGGATTATCTTTTAATGCTTAGATCTTAGCAATAACAAGATTGACATTCAACAATTTTTCATGAAAAATATCGTCTTTGATTGTTAGAAGAATATCAGTATCAATCCCTCCAACTTCCGGGATAACAATCTCCACCACCTCTAAGCTGACGAGCTCAGAATCGGGAGGTGATGCCTCAACATAATCGATGTCGTCAATAGAGAAAGAATCGTCATCAATTGAAGTAGAATAGTCCTTAAATTGATCTTTTAAAATGTTAAGAGGGGGAGAATTATCACGAAAAGGCACATCACACATATTGTCGAGAATACCTTCGGACTCACTTGGGATTGGGACAAGGTCCTCAACACTAGACTTTATTACTTCGTCTGATTCCGTTGCCGGAATAGTGTCAAGATGCTCGTCCCCCATACTAAGAGAGTTATCGGGCTCCTCGGTTGATAAAACGGGTGTGATTGCAATGGTATAGTCCTCGTCATCATCATCACAGTAGATGGTAGGATGATTCCGACTCAGAGTATTTATGTACTCTGCCAACTCCTCGTGAATATTTTGCACATCATCATGTAGTTTACGAAATAACTCTAGAATACCCTCCGGTTGATATTGCTTGTCTTAAAAACATGCTCAATTTTGGAAGTCATTTGCTCCATAATCTCATTTTGAAAATTGAGAAGCTCATTTTGAGCATTGAAGATTAGATGATTGACGATATATTACAGGGGTTGAGATTGGTCAAAACCAGAATAATTAGAATCATAACACGGATTAGGTTCGTAATAATTCATCGGTTGACATTGAAAAGTCTTGTGAGGACCCTCACAATCTTCACAACAAGGATATTGTTGTGGAAAACTCGGTGAAGTTTGTGGAAAATTATCAAAGTTTTGATTAAAACACGGGTCCTGATTGTAGACAAACGGGACTTGAGGTGGACAATCAAAACATGATGGGCATCGTTCCCACATAACTCACAAGAGTATGGCACGTATTGGGGTTGTGGAGGTGGGTTAAAAATGTTAGGAGTATCATTGAAGATTAGGAGTGGAATCATAAGTGAATGAATTTCCATCTCTAGAATAGCATGTCGGATCGAAACTTGGCAAAGTTTGTGGGAGCTCATCAACAGTTTGATTGTTGCATCGTTTCGGATTAGAGATAATTAGAACTTGCGGTGGACAATTATAACCATAATGAGCACCTTTCCCACAAGACTTACAAGTACATCGTTGACAAAAGATATCGTTTAACGAATCACCACACTCGTAACAACAATTGTGGTCAATATGTGGAGGACTTTGCGAGGAATTTTCACCGGGGTCCTGTTTGACAACGAATGGCTCTTGAGGAGCATTAACAACGTTGGTATTGTCATTGGATGACTCGAAGTATCTTGAAGGTCTTGGAAAATTCCATTTTCAACATAATATGTAAACAAATCTTCCTTAAATTTCTTTCGTAAAAGAGCACATCCTCGACAATACGGACCATCAACCTGGTTTCCACACCTAGCACAATTCTGAGAGGGTCGTTGAGACGAGTCGGGTGTTTTATTAGGATCACGAACGATCTTGTCTATGAGACCCCCTTTAGAACAACAATCGTCTAAATGTACTCAAAGCCTCACAAGACGAGCATTCTTTAATCGTGTAAAGGGGATTTAAACGATAGTCGAATGACGCCATAAGAATTAAAAATAGAGGGATAAGAAGAAGAATTAAATGACAAAGTGGTTAAAGAAGATTATTTTTGGATTTTTGAGTTTTTTAAACATCATATTTTATTAACGGACAAAACGAGATTGAATAACTTAAACCGATAATCAACTTGCTTTACGGTAGCTCTTTAAAAGAAAAACGCACAAAGGAGCGGAGGAGCGGGAAAGCGCGAAGCTATTAAAAACCTTCTCCTTTCGGGTCGTAGTTCCTCAGAACAACCCTCCTTATACCCCTCTTGTAGTTTGTTAATCAATTAAAGGTGAGCTGTACTTCGCAAGTGACACAAAAGCCAAGTTTTAAATCTTTTGTTGGGAACTTATTATGATAATGCTTTAGTGGAAAGCATTATATTGATGATGAATTGTTTATCTTTATTTAGGACAATGTTTTTATTTTTTGATTTTTCTTGTTTTTACATATAAGATATAAAGAATAATGAAATATATTTTGTATTTTTATATTTTTATAAGAAATAACTTTAAAGAAGGGTCTTCAAGCACAAAAAACTTCAACTCGATAATCGTCTCACGGCTTTCCCCGACAGCGGCGCCAAAAATTGACTTGTAGCAATTTATACTATATATATAATATAATATAGGTGAAAATAAACAATCACTCTGTAAGAATCAAAAAGAAAAATACGTTTAAAATTCACAATAAAAATATATATATCGGAAGTATCGGTTTCTTCGCTTCGTTATCCACAAAGTTTAAAACCGAACCCGGGTCGTTATGTCCCATCGAGGCCGCGAATTTGAAAATCGAGTTTTGGTTTGGAATTTATGCTTGAATGATCAAAGATTTGAATTGGGATCTATTTCTGCTAATAAAGTGTAAAAAATAACTAAAGAAAGCAAACAATAAAGGCAATTAAAGATACGGGCTAAAAACGCAAACGGGAATTAAAAACGAACGTGACTTAAAACCTAAATTATCAAAATTTAATCCTAAAGTTATTATTTAAATTTTTATAAACCCTAAATGACTAAAATGCAAGAGCTAAGAAAACTAAACCAAAAACGAAAGCGTTTAAAGCTTAAAAACACAAAAAACGTGAACGGGATTCAATCCCGTTCTTTAAAAATCAAATTTTACAATTTTAACCCTACAAAAAAAAATCTAATTTTCCTAAGTCCGATTTGATAAAAGGAAAATTTTCTAAAGAAGAAAATTAGATTTTGTTGCCTTTTTTATATTTTTTATTTGAATTAAAAAACGAGTTTATCAAAGATTAATATAAAAAATGCTAAACAATTTATAAAACATCTGGAAAAAATCATGAAAAGTTAGCTTGAACAGTGAGGAATTTTAAGAAAAATATAGTGGTGAAAACAAATTCACATAAGCTGTTAAATAAGCTAAAAACAGCTTATAAACAAAACTGGCTAAAAGACTATTTAATTTAAACAATGCAAAGGATAATCGAAAAAGACCCTAGGGCAGTTGGTTTGTGTGTGTGTGTGTGAGGTGCTATAAAGATTGAGTGGTAGAGGTCAGGGGTTCGAGCCTTGCTCACCCCTGACTTCCTTACTCCCTTTTTTTTCTTTTTGAAAAACTTTAAAAACAAAGTTATAACTAAGCTGAAAACTAACAACTTTAAAACTTGAGATTATTTTGAAAAGCTTTATAAGCTCAGAAAATGAGCTTAAAAGATGACAGTGTGATTTTTTATGACTTAACAGAATTGTTGGCTATTTAAACTTAATAAGCTATAAGAGAAAGGGAAAATAAGCAAACTACAGACTACCCTACACCTAATAAGCATTCCTAAATATAAAATAAGCAAAAACCTAAACTATAATACGCAAATAAGCTAACAGACTTAACTTTTTAAAACTAAGGCTAATTGCTAAACTGTTAAGCATTTTAAGGCTAAATAAGCTGAGGGCAAACAAAAATAAGCACAAAAAGATATGAACCTATCCCTAATAAGCAAATGTAAACCTAAAATAGGAAACTAAAGCTAAAAATGCCTTAAATAAGTGCAAATAAGCAAAATTGCCAAATCTGACAATCAAACAGCCTATATGGTACTTTTTGAGCTTAAAAATAAGCCCCTTAATGGAACCTTATGGCTTAAGGGCTTATATTCCCTTAAAGCTTGTACAATAAGCTACAAATACCAGCAAACCAAATGGAGTTTGAAACAAAGGTAAGCAAAGAAAAATGCTTATGAATAAGCTATTTTCACGCTGAAGTGCTGAGTGCCCTTTTTTCCTCTAAGAACATGACTGTTTATTGCGCATAACCATATTGCTATGAAAAACACGATCCTTATGGACTTGTCACTTATAACAGATACAATTTGACCTTCTCACGAACTATTTTAATAATCCCAATCCAGTATTTCAAACCATACAAATATTAAAAACTTAAAATTAAAAAATCTGTATAGCATAAAGGCCACTTGACACCTTTCTTGACAAATTGCTTAAGACACACCACTCCAAACATCAAATTACTCTACTCCATTCGTTACCAAACAGCACTACAATCAACTCTATAAAAATTATCAATTAACTTCACATATCAATAAAAAAAAAAAAAAACCCCCCCACCCCCCCCCACCCCCCCCCCCCCCCCCCCCCCCCCCCAAAAAATATAATAATATATAATATAAAATAATAATATTTTTTTTATTATTATTTTTTTATTTTATTTTTTTTTTAAAACCCCCCCCCCCCCCCCCCAAAATTTTGTTTTTTTTTTTTTTTTTTACTTTTTTTTTTTTTAAAAATATATATGATTTTGAACTTTGTGGGTGTGTTCACTGGAAACCCTCACGAGACTATAACTCGTCCACTCGGGCCACCGAGGGGTTTAAAGGCTTGTTGCATACGTTAAATGCAATCGTGGTGCCTACGAAAGTGCACTTTTGTATTTTACAGTTTTTGTAGTTTAGTTTATTTTGTAGATTAAATAAATAAGTGGAGCTTGGATTGGTGGTACTGTTATCACTTGGGGGAGTGATATATTTGAATTATAATATTACATGTGGTAGAATACACATGACGGCGTTCTGTTTCGCGCCGTATCTTTCAGAATTCAGCCAAGTACTTATGAGCCCCGGAAAGTCTCGTTTCTCTTGTATTTATTTTTTCTGTTTGTTCCACTTTTAAGTTATTTTCTAAATACGTATGATGGTCAACTTAAGTGTGGGGGAAAAATGAATTGAAAAATCAGACTCATTATTAATTTGTAACTTTTGTTCGCCCTCGGTAATCTAAAAATTTGTTCTTGTTTTTAAATTTTTTTGCCACTTAGGTTAATATATTAGAATAAAAACGTAGTAAATAAATAAAGTTTTGAAATCAGAGATGTGTCCCGATTAATAAAGCAGATCCGGCTCGGGATTGATAACATTACTTGCGCATTTATAACCATTCCAGTAAATATGTGAGGATTTTGAGCCTGTATAGAGCATACGTATTTTATGCTTGATTCCTTTGATTATGAGTGTGTCGGAGATTTATTGATTCTAGAAATTGTGCTTGAAATCATTACGAGACCACAGTGAGATCACGCTCGCGTGATATAGGTATTTTTATGTGATAAAGAGGCAACTTAGGATTTAACCCAAATAGCCATTCCATTTATTTATTTATTCTTTTAGCTAATTACACTGATTAACTAACCACTCAAATAAAACCCTTATGTTAGCACTCATCTTTAGTGCTAGATACCTCTAGTTTAACCCGCTGAGCCATTCTATTCATTTTTCTCATCCACTAAAATAAATGAAAAATACAAAAATATAACCTTTAGCCTAGCCTTACCCCTAGTCGAAAGTCCTTATGGTTGGTTGCTGGTTGCTTGGTAAGATCGGTTGGTTTTTGCTTATAGTTCGTTCGCACTTTCCTATAAGTATTGTGCCATTTCAGCAAAGATGAAGAGTCGCGACTTCATGTTTCATATATTTTTTTGGTGTATGCTTATCTCAAAGTGTGAGAGAATTGCTAGTTATGTGAAAAAAAGAAGAAATAAAAAAGAAAAAAAAGAAAAAAAATCAAAAAAAGTGAAGTATGAATACAAGCTGAGATAAAGTTTATTGTTTGTAAGAGTTTGAGGATTGAGATGTTCGATTATCTATCGGAGATTTGTGGATTGTCGTAACTAGCAACATGGGTTTCTTAGACTTGTCGACATGTATATTATAAATTCATTTCCAGTATATATTTCCCATGCCTTATCCACACCCTTATTAACCCTTAGCCTAACGTTACAATTCGAATAAATGTCCTCTTTTGATAATTATACCTGGTGCTTACGCCATGTCGGTGCAGTTTTGTTTCTTGTACAAGCCTATGGTAACTTAATGAATCATGTCTGAGCAATTGAGTGTGATTTCTCTTTTACCCTTTATTACATCACATACGAGTGTTTGAGTGAATTCTACTTTCCTTCTTCATGAGGTGCTTAGTCATGTTATACAGCTTGAAGATCATTGGGTATTGTCAAACATCTCTGTTTTCACATATTAAAAATCCAAAAATATTTTTCATAATTCTAAATTTGTTTTGTAAAACTTATTATTTTTTATTATTTTGCTTGAGGGCAAGCAAACCCTTAAGTGTTGGGGGGGGGTGCTTGCGCCTTTTGCACTTATTTGTTACAAAAACCAAAAATATTTTCGAAAATTTCACACCCAATAATTTTTTTTAAATAAAAATAAAAATAAAAAAATATCAAAATTTAAAAATATATATATAAAAAAATTTCTGTCTTGTCACCTAGGACCTTGTTTCTAAATTTCTTTTCTTTGATTTGCTTGAGGGCAAACAAAGTTTTAAGTGTGGGGGGATTTGATAACGCTCAAATTATACATGTTTTTATATGCGTTATCAATGATTTTATATATATAAATTGGTTAATTATAAGAACTTTTGGTATAGAATCGAGTATATTTGCTATTGTAGGTTCTAAGTATGTGTTGTGGAAGAAAACGGAAGAATACACGAAGATTTGAAGCTTAAATGATGCTTCTCGACACTTGTTTACTGTTTTGGCCATAACTCGGTCATACGAACTCCGTTTTAGTTGGTTCAAGCGGCCACACGAAGATAATTTAATTTTCTACAACTTTGAAAAAGCCATTTGCTAAAAACGAGCAAAAGTGTGCTGGTTTTGCACAAAAGTGTGGCGCACTTTTCCACCTAAACGAAAATTAAAGGAAATTAAATGCAATTAAATGCCAAGTGCATTAACACCTGAAGTGTTGTTGGTATGTGCTAATTTCCACATACCATTTGTACACTATATTAGGCCAAAAAGACCACAAAATGGCAAAAATGTATTGTATATTGTGTGTTTTATGTTATTCATGTGCAGGGAACGGATATTGGATGAAAAGACCAAAAATAAGCCAAAAAAGGACAAAACCAGACACGGGATTGAAAAGAGCGTGAAAAGCCGAGGCAAAGTTGTACAATTTCCAAGTGAAAACCCAAGACAAGTTCTTAAACCCCAAAAATCCCAAAACCGTCAAAATAAATAACACTATTAGTCCTTAAAACATCAAAAGGACTAACGATCGTTAAATTTTACACTAGAAAACCAAATGGTCGTTAAATTCATTTGACACTCGTTAAAGTGTTATATAACACTTTCCACAAATTCCACCAGCCTATACCATAAACTAGCCCAATCCTACACAGCCCAAGTCAAAGTTTTTAAACCCTGGTCAACGGTTAAAGAAGAGGCGCGAGTTAAAACAGATTTTACTATACATTTTTTCTATACAATTTCACGCGCCATGGTTAACTACTCAAACAAAGGTAAAAAATCAGCCCAAGTTTAGTAGCTGTCAACATCAACTCAGACGTTCCTCAACAGATTGCTACGTTGGCAATCCGTGTGAGGCTCATCTAATCAACGGACAAATCAAGTTAAAAGATCAAATAAAAGATTGGAAGTGGGGATTTTAATTGCTTTGACTATCACTCCACTTGCAACGGCAAAAAAAGTCACAATCACCACAAGGCTCATCTTGTCAAGTCTATAAATAGATAGCTCATTGTTAGGTTTAGACGTTTCCAATTTATGCATTTAGAATTGGTTTACCAATTTACTTATTTTTCATTTACATTACCCTTGTCATTTACCTTTCTCGTATTGTAAACTTTCATTATCAATAAATAAAAATACCAAAAATATTGTTCCATTTCCACTGTTTCATTCATTCATATCAAAGTCATTGTTCATTCTATTCAATTTTATTCTTTACATCCTTATTGGGCTTATTTAAGCTCATTTGAGATCATTGTTTGAAGTCTTAAAGTTGAAGTTGGTTTTGGAAGCTTCTGGTTTGGTTTTGGTAATTGGATCTATAAGCTTGCTTAAGCTTGGTTTGGATTTGGTTTGAATCTGTTCATAAGCTGGATTAGAGGGTGTTAGGATTAGTTTTAGGTCTACATCAAGTTCTAAGGACCTCTTGTAAGTTTCCAAGTTCAATCTCTAGTCATATTTTGAATTTGCTTATTATTGCTTATTTGAATGCCTATTTCTGTTTCAATGTGATTATCTCTACTTGTTTAAGTGTTTTGTGGATATGTTTTTGATTGTTATATATTAGAATTTAGTTTTCATGCTTGTGCCTAAAATGTGCTAAAATTCCTTCTCTAAGTTGCATAATCTGTTTGGTTGTTAATTTGGCTTATTTAGCTATTTAGGATTGCTAATTAGGTTCTTGTTAGGAAGTTTAAGATCTGGTATTTCAAGTTTAAGTGTTAAAAATCCATTTTCATAAGCTTAATTTGCAAAATTTGTTTATTAAGTGGTGTTTGGAATAAGACCAGTTCTAACTCTAAGTTAGAACTGGTGGTGTTCATTGACACTTTTGGTTATTTAGATTTTTTTAAAGTCAGCTTTTGTTCATGATTAAACAAGGTTTAGTGAAGTTTTAGTCAAAATTCAAGTTTCCATAGCATTATTTCACTTCTGTGGTAATAGTTTTAGATCTAGGCTTGAATTATTCAAATTTGAAGTTAAGTGCTTATAAGTTGTGTTTACAAGTTCTAGTTAGTCTCTATTTTGAGTCTAACATCTGGTTTAAAGGTTTTAGTCAATGGTTTTGATGTTTACCATTTTTTACCCATTTTCACCCAAACTGTTTCATAAACAGTCCAAGTAGGGGTTTAGATTAAGCATTTTCTTAGCTATCATGTGTTTCAAACACTATTTTCTAAGCTGAATCTTATAGTCTTATATATAAGCTTGAACTTTGATCTTTACCATTTTGCCATAATGTTCCATCTTCAAGCCTAAAATTAAGCTTGAAGATGGTGGTTTGGGCTGTTTGTAGGACTGCTCATTTCAGTTTTAGCTTATTATGATTTTTTTTAGCTTTTTAGTTGATTTATGTGCTTAAGATAAGTTTAGTTTTACTTTTAGGAATAGATTTAAGCTCTTGGAAGATTAGTTGAGCTTATTATAAGCTTTTCTGAGCTTATTTGCCCAAACAGTTAAGCTTTTAAGCTTGTTGTTCACTTCTGTGGTTTATAGCCATCTGTGGCTTATTGTTCCCTTTTTCTGTGATTATTTGCAAGTAAAAAGCAAAAGTGTTTTTTTATAAAGTTGGTTTATTAGCTTATTTTTACAAATTAAAAAAAGAAAATAAATAAAAACTGGGAAAGGGGAAGTAAAGGGTGAGCAAGACTCGAACCCTGAACCTCTCCCCTCTACCAGCCTTAACACCACACTCCACTACCACTAGCGCCCTTGAGACTTATCTGTTTAACCTCGCATTTAAATTACTTTTATCACTTTCTTCAATATAAGTCGTAGCTTATTTTAGGGCTTATAGGGCTTATTTAGTCAGCTTATTCTTTACTAGCATTTTTATAAAATCATTCTTTACTAGCATTTTTATAAAAATCTAGTTGTATTATTTTAGACTTTTTTGTGATTTTTCAGCGATTTTTAAGTGTTAAAATTTACTATATTTAAAACACATTTTTTCTTTGTTTAAAACTATAGATAATCCATAAAAAATAGAAAAATAATCAAAAAAATTTATAATTCCATTTTCTGAAAAATTTCTTTTATATCAATTCTTTAGGTTTAGAAATTAGATTTGAAAATTTAGGGCGTTAATCTGTTTGTTACCCTGCTTTCTCTCTTTCTGTGTTGTTTCGTGCATTTATTAACACATGTCATATTATATTTAGTAGAGAACTAGAAAACCAAAATACAAAATCTTTATAAACCATCTAAACACGCGATCACGATGTTAACCGAATCTCAATTCACGCTTCTTCGAGGAATAACGACCCGAGAGGTTTTAGATATTACTTTGGATAAAAGTAATCTTATAGAATCCTCGCGGAATACTTATTACTATACTATTATTGATTACATCCTTATATATTATATTATATATAGTGTGTTTGGACGTATCAAGTTTTTGGCGCCGCTGCCGGGGAAGCCGTGTTACGATTTTCGCGTTTCGTTCGCAGATTAGTGTTTTGAAGAACCTTCCTCGTGGAGTTATCGCTTTCAATTTGTAAATATTTTCTTCTATTATAAAACTATAAAAATACAAAAATATTTTATTTTCTTGATTTTTGTGAATATATTTTTCCTAAAGTATTTGAAAATACCAACAAAAAAATTAAAAAACCAACAAAAGAAACCGTTTCGTTAATTGAAGTAACGGCTCACCTTTGGTTTACAAACTATAAGGGGGTATAAGGAGGGTTGTTCCAACGAACTTAGACCCGAAAGGTAGAAGGTACTTAAATACGTTTATCGTATACCCACTCCTCCGCTTCCTTGTGCGTATTCTAAAGAGCTACCGTGAACTTTTGACTTAACGGTCCCAAAAATATTTTTCTTATTTTTCAAATATTAAGAACCCAAAAATAATCTTCTTTAAACCTCAAATCCATTTAATTATTTCTTCTTATCCTCTATATTGTTTAATTCTAATGACGTCATACTATCAACCTAGTTGCTACGGGTGTGGAGGGCCTTTAGACGGTTTGATTTTTCGACAATGTAATTGCGAAAGGTGTGGAAATATGCGTTATGGAGGAATTTGTTTTCATTGTAAATGTGATACGAATCCTAATTCTCTTAATTTTTCCGACTACCCTCCACAACCCCAGTACGAGACGAATATTTGTGAGTTATATGGAAACGATGCTCATTATGGTTATGATTGTCCACCTTAAGTTCTGTTTGTTTACAATCAGAACCCGTGTTTCGATCATAACTTCGATAATAATTTTCCACTAACTTCACCGAATTTTTCACAACCAAATCTTGTTTCTGAAAACTGCAGGGGTCCTCATGCGACTTTTCAGTGTCAATCGATGAACCAAAATTTCGATTATTCTAATTTTTTCGGTTTTGACCAATATCAACCCCCAAAATTTTCCATCACTCATCAACTCCCTCGGAGATTGAATAAGGATATGTTGCTAGAAATGGCAAAGCTAATTAAAAATAATCGAACCCTTTTTAATAGCAATATTTCCCCTAATGAAAAAATGAGTATGAGAGTATTGTTGGCTAAGGAAAGAATTCTCAAATTAATTCAAGATTGGGACGAAAAGCAAATTCAACCATGGAGTTTGCCGGAATTGCTACTTTAACTTTCTAATGATTCACGAACTATAAATGAAATGTTTAAACAACGCGAAGAAAAGCGTATTGAACGTGAGCAATCCCACCCCCCACCCCCCCCCCCCCCCACCGAGCGGCAGAATCTGGCAGTTCAGAAAGAGCAGGAGGAGCAGGCAGCTCAAAGTTTTACTCCATATTGGAATTTTCCTATGATTGATGATGATGAGGAATACACTATTCAGTGTAAGGAATATTTAGAGAGATCGTCTAAAGCAATCACACCCGACTTACCAATCGAGAACCGATAACTCCTCAAGTAGAGGAACTGCATCTTAGCACTATTTCGAAAACGGAATTGGACAAAGTAATAAAGTCTAGTGTTGAGGACCTTGTTCCAATCCTAAGTGAGTCCAAGGGTATTTCTGACGATATTTGTGATGTGCCATTTTGTGATCACTCTGATGCCGAATTAGGACTTATTGACTCTTTGCTTAGTCGAGATATTTCGATCACATCTCCTAAGATTGATTTTCTTCCCGAGGAGTTCACCGGTGAACTAAATCTTATTGATCCAATCTTACCGGGAATTGATGAAGATGGTTTTGATGAAGAAGAAGGATCGATTGATATTGATATTCTTCAAATCGAGGACGAAATTCTTCGTGAGAAATTATTAAATGTCAATCTTCTTATTGATAAGATCGAAGCATTGAATCTTACTCCTTCTAGTCCTTTTATGTTTAAATATCCCTCTTCTTCTCCTATTCCCGTTGTGGATAGTGACTTTCTTATAGAGGAGGTTGATACATTTCTTGTTCCGGAAGACTCGATACCACCGGGTATTAAGAGTGATTTAGGCTTAGAAGAGGATATTATTTTTCTTAACGATGATCATATTCCCGAGTATGAGCGTTTTACCTTCGACATTGAGCCCGATGCGCCCGTGATAAACAATTTTGATGAGCTTAATGAAGACAAATGTTTTGACCCAAGGAGTTTATAATGTTTTTTCCCCAAAGGTTAAGATGAATGATTCCTTCACATTTTTCATTCGGACTTTTCTCCCGTTTCTCACCTACCTTAGAGGATTCTCCTTTACTTCTCTCCACCGGGAGTGAAGACACCATTTTTGACCCCGGCATCTCCACTTAAAACCGGTGGCATCTCCATTCGGGATGAAACTTCATGCTTAATTTTTATCAAACATTAAATGAAATCCCGATTGAGATTTTCTCTCCATTTGCTCCCCCATGGACCAACATAATTCGGGCGAGATCAGCTGTGACCAGTTAACAAAAACAATCGTTTCTAATATTGAATTCACAAAAAGTCGAATCTAAGTTTTTACAAACATACATTAAATATTAAATTAAAAAGCGGTAAACTATTCAACCTCCCCTTCTAGTTTTCCACACTTATATTAGTAGTAGTAATGAATAATATGACTTGAGGAGGCACGCTTCTTCTCTTTCTTGTGTTTGGTGCTTGTGTTTTATGTCCAGAGATTTCTCGGATTTTTGAAGACTCTCGTGTTCGTGGTTTTGTCCATCGATCATCTTTAAATCCTCTTCATAACTTGGGAATCCGATATCCTAATCATTATCGGCTAACGTTTATCTTTTTGCATACTTACTAAACGGCTTAAGATTTACGTAGATACCCTTTTAAACATTGAGGACAATGTTTCGTTCTAGTATGGGGGGTTATCTATCAATATGATTTACTTGCATGCTCACGCAACCTTGTTTTTACCTCTATATATATGCCTTTTTGAGAAAAATTAAAATTTTGTGTTTAAACACCAATTTTTGGCTTTCCGTTGGTGAGAATATGAGTATATTTTTGACTTGACCGGGCGTGTTGAGCCCTAGCTAGACCCCTTAACCATTATAAACTTTAGCTTTTGTTAGTCTTTTATACAAGAAGCTTTAAAATGCGAATTCTAGCTTATCCAAGCCAAGATTTTGCAAGTTTCCATAAATGACTTTAAATATGCAAAGCTAGTTTATTAGGCTAAGTATTCGCGGATCTTTTTATTAAAGATTTTAAATTTGCGAAGAACGAAAAATGATAGAGCAAAATATAAGTTGGAATGCTAAACGTGGAATAGTTGGATTTCTTTAAGGCTTATAGATATTAATTGTGGCTTTTTCTCCCATTAGCTTTTTTCACTTATATATATATATATATAATGCTTAATAAGTAAGGTTGTCCGGTTCAACTTAATTTTTAGTAACTTCCCTTTGATGTGGAAGTCGATGATTCGAATTTTGGCTTATTATATGCATCATATGGTTTATTGCTTTACTTATGCCTTAAAGAGCCTTAAGGTATATGGCAAAAGTAATACTAATCATGAAATTATTTGTACCTTAAAGAGCTTTAGGGTATATGGTACTTATAAAATTAGTGATTGAAAAAATGTTGCGTAATTATTTTCACCTTAAAGAGCCTAAGGGTATATGGTGTTAATAATATTACTTGATTTATGTCTTAAAGAGCCTTAGGGTATATGACATGAATTAAGGCAAAAGCAACAAAAGCCAAAATTTCGTTCACTTCATCGGTTTTCAAGGATAGGGGAAGAAGCTAATTTTTATCTTTAACTGTCCCGCTTTATTTTCGGATTTAATAAATATCGAAATAAGTCTTAAAGAGCCTCCGGGTGTATGACTTAAGTAAAATCTTGAGATACAAAATTAGGATTGCGAGAGAAAAAGTAATACACAATTAGTATTTATGAGTAGTGTTAGCATTCTTAACTTGTATCGAGCAATGATTTCGTTTTTGAACTTAGTTTGGGGACTAGTGAAAAATCAAGGATGATGAATGTACCTTTTTGAGCACTAGAAATTACGTGTTTCTTATTCAATGATCCTAAAAGTTGTAAATTTACAATGAAAGTCAAATATGTGTTTCGAGATGATTAATGCAAAAGATATTTATAGATAAAGGTAAAAACCAGGGCGTTTTAAAAACTAACGATCCTTAAATCTCCTTTAACGAACACTAAGCTACTTTTTCGAGGTTATTAGTCAAAGGGAATTAAATTCGTTGGTTTTCAAAACGTACATGCATAACATTGCGTTAGGACACTGCACTATCTTAGTATGGGGAAATTTGGTATGTGTTAATTTACACATACCATTTATACACTATATTAGGCCAAAAAGACCACAAAAGGGTAAAAAAAAGTATTGTATATTGTGTGTTTTGTGTTATTCATGTGCAGGGAACGGATATTGGACGAAAAGACCAAAAACAAGCCCAAAAAGGACAAACCCAGACACAGGAATGAAAAGAGTGTGAAAAGCCAAGGCAAAGTTGTGCAATTTACAATTGAAGACCCAAGACAAGTCCTTAAACCCCAAAAATCCCAAAACCGTCAAAATAAATAACACCAATAGTCCTTAAAACATCAAAAAGACTAACAGTCGTTAAATTTTACACTATAAAACCAAATGGTCATTAAATTCACTTAACACTCGTTAAAGTGTTATATAACACTTTCCACAAATTCCACCAAGCCCATAGCATAACCTAGCCCAATCCTACACAGCCCAAGTCAAAGTTTTTAAACCCTGGTCAACGGTTAAAGAAGAGGCGCGAGTTAAAACAGATGTTACTGTACATCTTTTCTATACAATTTCAACCGCCATGGTTAACTACTCAAACAGAGGTAAAAAATCAACCCAAGTTTAGTAGCTGTCAACATCAACTCAAACGCTCCTCAACAGATTGCTACGTTGGCAATCCGTGTGAGGCCTCATCTAATCAACGGACAAGATCAAGTTAAGAAGATCAAATAAAAGATTGGATGGTGGGGATTTATTGCTTGGACTTCACTCCACTTGCTACTCGCAAAAGAAGCACAGATCACCTCAAGGGCTCATCTTCTCAAGTCTATAAATAGATAGCTCATTGTTAGGTTTAGATTGTTCCAATTTATGCATTTAGAATTGGTTTACCAATTTACTTATTTGTCATTTACATTACCCTTGTCATTTACCTTTCTCGTATTATAAACTTTCATTATCAATAAATAAAAATACCAAAAATATTGTTCCATTTCCACTGTTTCATTCATTCATATCAAAGTCATTGTTCATTCTATTCAATTCTGTTCTTTACATTCTTATTGAGCTTATCTAAGTTCATTTGAGCTCATTGTTTGAAGTCTAAAAGTTGAAGTTGGTTTTGAAAGCTTTTGGATTGGTTTTGGTAATTGGATCTATAAGCTTGCATAAGCTTGGTTTGGATCTGGTTTGAAGTTGTTCATAAGCTGGATTAGAGGGTGTTAGGATTAGATTTAGGTCTACATCAAGTTCTAAGGACCTCTTGTAAGTTTCCAAGTTCAATCTCTAGTCATATTTTGCATTTGCTTATTATTGCTTATTTGAATGCTTATTTCTGTTTCAATGTGCTTATCTCTACTTGTTTAAGTGTTTTGTGGATCTGTTTTTGATTGTTATAGATTAGATCTTAGTTTTCATGCTTGTGCTTAAAATGTGCTAAAATTCCATCTCTAGTTGCATAATCTGTTTTGTTGATAATTTGGCTTATTTAGTTGTTTAGGCTTGCTAATTAGGTTCTTATTAGGAAGTTTAGGATCTGGTATTTCAAGTTTAAGTGTTAAAAAATCCATTTTCATAAGCTTAATTTGCAAAATCAGTTTATTAAGGGGTGTTTGGAATAAGACCAGTTCTAACTCTAAGTTAGAACTGGTGGTGTTCATTGACATTTTTGGTTATTTGGATTTCTTTAAAGTCAGCTCTTGTTCATGATTAAACAAGATTTAGTGAAGTTTTAGTCAAAATTCAAGTCTTCATAGCATTATTTCTCTTTAGTGGTAATAGTTTTAAACCTAGGCTTGAATTCTTCAAATTTGAAGTTAAGTGCTTATAAGTTGTGTTTACAAGATCTATTTAGTCTTTATTTTGAGTCTAACATCTGGTTTAAAGGTTTAGTCAATGGTTTTGATGTTTACCATTTTTTACCCATTTTTTACCCATTTTCACCCAAACTGTTTCATAAACAGTCCAAGTAGGGGTTTAGATTAAGCATTTTCTTGCTTAAATGTGTTTCAAACTCTATTTTCAAAGCTGAATCTTATAGTCTTATATATAAGCTTGAACTTTGATCTTTACCATTTTGCCATAATGTTCCATCTTCAAGCTTAAAATTAAGCTTAAAGATGGTGGTTTGGGCTGTTTGTAGTAGGACTACTCATTTTTGTTTTAGCTTTTTATGATTTTTTTTTTAGCTTTTTAGTTGATTAATGTGCTTAAGAAAAGTTTAGTTCTGGTTTTAGGAATAGATTTAAGCTCTTGAAAAATTAATTGAGCTTATTATAAGCTTGTCTGAGCTTATTTGCCCAAACAGTTAAGCTTTTAAGCTTGTTATTCACTTCTGTGGTTTATAGCCATCTGTGGCTTATTATTCCCTTTTGCTGTGCTTATTTTCAAGTAAAAAGCAAAAGTGTTTTTTATGAAGTTGGTTTATTAGCTTATTTTTACAAATTGCAAAAAGAAAATAAAAACTAGGAAAGGGGAAGTAAAGGGTGAGCAAGACTCGAACCCTGAACCTCCTCCCTCTACCAGCCTTAACACCACACTCCACTACCACTAGCGCCCTTGGGACTTATCTGTTTAACCTTGCATTTAAATTAGTTTTATCACTTTCTTCAATTCCATTTTCTAAATATCAGTCGTAGCTTATTTTAGGGCTTATAGGACTTATTTAGTCAGCTTATTCTTTACTAACATTTTTATAAAATCAGTTGTATTATTTTAGACTTTTTATGATTTTTCCAGATTTTTAGTGTTAAGTTTACTATTTTTAAACATTTTTCTTTTGTTTAAAACTTTAAAAATTCATAAAAAATAAAAAAATAATTAAAAAATTATAATTTCTTTTCTGAAAATTTTCTTTTATCATTCTTTAGGTTTAGAAATTAGATTTGTAATTTTAGGGCTTAATCTGGTTGTACTTGCTTTCTTGTTGCGTTTATTAATTCCCGTTTACATTTTTAAGCTTACGTTTTTAATTGTCGTTACTTGCTTACTTGTTTTCGTGCATTTATTTACTTGTCATTTATATTTAGTAAGACTTAGAAAACCAAAATCAAAATCTCTATAAACCATTCAAAACGCGCGATCACGGACGTTACCGAAGCTCAATTCACGCTTCTTCGAGGAATAACGACCCGTGAGGTTTTAGATATTGCTTTGGTTAAAAGCAATCTTCTTAAATATTTTGGAATACGTATACTATTATACTATAATTGACTTCGCCTCTCAATTGCACATACTTGTTTGTGAGTGTAGTTGGGACCGAATCAATGATGGTAAGAGATGTGGGTATTTCTTCCGGAATTGGTCTTCACGTTCCCATGTAAACTCAGGACCCCTCCTAGAGTGCTATCGAACCTTGACAATTGGGATACGTCTTTTCTTCAACCGTTTGAATTCTTGATCCATGATTGCTATGGGTTCTTCCATAAAATGAAGCTTGTCATCAATGTGGAGTCCATCCAACGGAACGGCTAATGGTTCATCGGCATAACACTTCTTCAAGTTGGATACATGAAATGTATTGTGAACCCTGCTCAACTCTTAAGGCAGCTCAAGCTTGTAAGCAATGGCTCCAACCTTAGCCAACACCTGGAGAGGTATAACATATCTGGGGTTTAACTTCCCCTGTTTTCCAAAACGTACTACTCCTTTCCAAGGCAAAACCTTAAGCATCACTCTATCTCTAACTTCTCCTTTGGTATATCCTTCCTGATCATACCTCCTACATCTTCGTATTTGAGATTCTCTGGTTTTTGTGCTCCAGTCTGAGCATTCAAGATTTGTTTAGGAAGATCCAAGTCAATAGTCATAACTAAAGCTCGAACTCTTAATGGTTTAATATGCTCTTTCCTGCTCAAAGCATCAGTAGCAACATTTTCTTTTCTCGGATGATAATGAATTTATATCTATGGTGATGTCGTAACTACTAAGCTCTATGGTATTACGTAGACGTTGTAAATAATGTATTGGTATATCCCTTAATGGCGAGTAAACTTGTAGTGGATCTTCCTAGGGTGACTAGGGATGCGTCCTGACTTTTGGAAATAGGATTTTGTATAAAAGGATGTCGACTTTATGTAATAAGGTGGTATAAGAGTTTACTTAGTTATTATGATTGTTAGTTTGGTTCCTCGTGATAGATACGTTTCATGGGTACGCACACAAAACTTGATATAACTAGAAAATTATTTCTTGACAAGAAGTTTTAAGGTGAGTACTCTCAGCATGGCATGGTTCTTCCTGAATTATACATAGTTGATCAGGCCATGTATGATTGAGGACTAACAATGCATTGCTCATTTTCGTCAAAATAGCGTTATGATTTAATGATATTTGTGAGAGTGGGTTGCACAATTAATTTAGGGAGTTAAAGTAAAATTGGCAAAATTTTCATAATACTATGATTTGATAGATAGTGGGTTTCATTATTTTCCCTCAAAAGTACTACATGGTTTTCTTGATACTTCAACTTCCAATACAAGCTAATACATAATTCCTAGAACAAGGTATCTATGGGTGACGTCCGAGCTGACTGGTGACTAACTCCTGGAGCTTCCTGAAGCTCTCTTGGTCCTGTCGTTGAGACTCCTGAACTGAAGCCAATTGTCGCTCCATCTCTATACGAGCCCTTTTCTCCTGGCTACGAGTAACTGTCTCGATAGCCTCCATGGTCTTAATCTTACCATGCAGAGAAGAATTCTCCGCCTCGACCATGCCCATCCTGAACCTTAAAGTACTCATCTCTTCCTCTATGGGCACCCCTTGCAAATGCTCAAGAATGCCTCGTATAGCCTCCCCGTGTTGGGCTTGTGTCCTCACAACGGCCGCTGCAGGAAAAGCAACTGCAGCGACTGGCTCTGGGTGAATGATATCCACTCTTATATTGATCGGGTCCCCGAGATTCTCCTCAGCAGAGACATGAATAGTAGGTGCAGCAATATCCTGCACAAACAAAAGTTTATATAAATCGCCTTTATATGAAACCATGTAGGATGTGTGCATATGGAAAGTAAACATGATGCAAGATGATGCCTGGTGAATGAATAATGCACTCATAGCAAGGATGTAAATGTGTCATGGCGAAATAGAATGCATCATGGTATGAATGGATGATGGTATGAATGGATGATGGTATGAATGGATGATGGTATGAATGGATGATGGTAAGATATTGTATTTGATATCTTAATGTTTAGGTAGCGTTTAGGACCTACTAGCTTATAGTACTATCTTGTCTTAAGAAATGTTCTAGTATTTATATAAATAATCCTTATATAAATAATTGTAGTTTATGTGTGAAAGAATGTAAACACATCTTTGTATATATCTATGCAAGACCCTTATAGTAATCTACGTACTATAATATGAACACGTATATGAATCATGTAAGCATCTAGTATGACCAACTAATGCAACAAACATTATGTATGTCCCGTAAAAACCCTTTTAAAAATGAGATCGTTGAAAATGGTTATAGTCTAGGTAAGATATGCAACCTAGTTCTCTATAACCTTGGCTCTGATTACCAATCTGTAACACCCCCAAATTGGGTCGTAGTGGAATATGAGTTTGAGGGTGGTACATCACAGATCAATAGCACAAGATATATAAGAACGACCATTAAAAGTCGTTTAAAACCGATACATTGGATTTAGCAAATTGTTTGTTACAAAATCCCGAAGCTTTACTTGTTTACTTGTTCAAAATACAAAGATTTCTAGCCCATGACAAATATACACATGTAATGCGACCAAATCTTTAATGCATGACATCCAAAACATAATCACCAATGTATCCCCTGCACCTCATGCCTTATTAACCTCCTGAAAAACATTGCTTTAAAACGTCAACAATAATGTTGTTGAATTCATAGGTTTGTAAAATATATAAGTGTATGACCGCAAGATTTCCCCCGTGATAATACATCAAATGCAAACATTACAAAAATGTCATTACGTTTCCCTAAGCTCATGATACTGAATCTCGACATATATGAATTGCAATATAAAATTGCCTATATTGCCCTTGATGATGTTCAACCCGGAACATCCCAAATCCGACATGGTATACGTTCGTTCCCGGTGATAGCTAATCACCCGAACGGGGGCGTCACACCCGAATAGATCTATTTTATAACATTCGCGCTCACCCTCCAGGTAATTCACAGTTCAATCCGCTTAAGCTAATCCGTAATCATTTGGGTAAAAGTAAAGTAATGTCCCTGTTTTCAAAAATAAGTGAAACAAGCAATGTATTTCGTCCCAAAATAAGTAATTGATTATGCAGACCAGTTTGTAAAACGAATGCAAATGCACATGGAATGAATTCAAACCAATCATGTAAATGAGATTAGTAACAAGCATGTTCTCACCCCAAAAGTTGTAAAGTATATTGTAAAACAGTAAAACATGGGGCTATAAACTCACCTCGAGTGAATGATAATCCAAGTATAACAGAAAATGCGTCACAATAATGACCGAATGCAACCTAATTAAGTATAGGTCGTATAAGTACTAAGCACTTTGATTAACTAATACCATATATAATTCTATATACCTACATCACCATCTAATCACATTTGCGAAATCATATTTATAAAGTAAAACGTTTATAAATACCACTTTAGTAAAAACGACGTAACTTTCTCGTTTTAAGTCTGTTTCTTACGTTTCTTATGTTCACGCTTTCGTATTAAGACGAGGTATCAAAATATTATATATTCAAATTTTCAAGCTACTGTTGAACAGTACTTTTTACTTTTCATACACTTTTATAAATTCGTTTTTATAAATTTAGTTATCGTAAACGTCGTATTTTATTCGTTTTAACTCCGTTTTTAGTGATTCTTTCGAGCAAGTCTTTGAAATTAAAAGTCCTATCAAAGTATGATATTTTTAAAAAAAAATATATCTGAGATGAATAGTGATTTTTACTGTTCATAGTTTATAAAATTATTTTTATAAACTTTAATTATCGTAAACATGCGAAATTCATAACTCCTTTACTATTGATCCAAAAATTATGTTTCTTAATGTTTTGGAATTCTAAAAATAAATAATATTTGAGAAAAATAACCATTTTTATATATCAGAAGTGAAACTTAAAAGGTTTTTATAAAAAAAAATTGTAAACGCGTTTATTATCGCGTAACTTGTAAATTACATATCTCCTTCGTTATAAATCGGTTTTTCAAGTTTCTTACATTTTTGGAATCCTCATGAGATGTAGTATTTTATAAAAACATAAAATCAATATGTTAAAATTCGAATTTGATCAGACCCTTTGGGGTTTTTATTAAAAACATGTTTAAACTTGATTTTCTAAGTTTTTAGCTTAGCCACTTTGTCACAAGTCCTTTACAACCATTTATACCATGTGTCTTATGTACTTAGGGTCCCTAGTTCATCATTTGTTCAAACATTGTCCAAGAATCACAAGATCCATGTGTCTAAATATTTATTTGTCCATAATCTTATATAAGTAACTTTTTATACTTTTTACTTATATATACTTTATATAACTTAACCAACACTCATATAGAGTATATACTTGCTTTATAACATGATCCATAACATCCATATATCACATGACAAAGTTTACCAAAACCATAAACAAGAATAAAAACCATTTTCTATCTCATTATGTTCCTTAGATGGTGATTAACTACACAAACATTATATATGCATAAAATCACAAAAGTAAAGAGATTAAGGTTTTTAGGTAACCTTAATATGAAGTATGGTGATGAACAACAAGATGTAAACCCTTGTTTAGCAAACAAACCCTTGCTTCTAAGTCTTAGAAAATCCTAAATTCCATGTAAACCCTAATCTTGAACCTTCTTGCTTTAACACTTGTAAACCCCAAACCAAACCTTCTAAACACCTTAGGTTATCTTAGATATGATGTAAGAACACTTGTAAATGTGGTAAATAAATTTTGTATGGGTTATGTAGGTTGTTTGTTTGGTGCCATGGGATAGAGAGAGCAAAAGTGAGAGAATGAGTTGTTTTTACTAAGTAAAATGAAGAGTGTGTGTTTATCTTGCTAGTTGCTACCTTATATACCATGAAGACTTAGTCAAGATTGCTTAGAAAGTCTAGGGACAAGATGAGGAATTCAAGAAATGAAAAGACCAAGTTACTAGTCATATTTGGTAAAACATAAAGAGTTGAAATTGGCACAAGACTTTTAGCAAGATTTTGAGATTATTTCTCTTATGATCTCATCCATATCCGGCCATATATAGATATATATGATGAAGTTTTGTAATTTTTGAGTATTGGGTACTATTGTGGGTATTTGTTGAAGCGTAGAAAAGTTTTGGTGGTTCTGGGAATGCCTAAACGTATTTTATCGCGAAACGTAAGCACTTTACGTAACCAATAAAAATAAAATGTACAAAGTTAATAATTATCCTCTAAATAATTATCTAACACTTGATTGATGTAAACATTTAATTGTTTGATGCCCGTTTACATTGAACGATAAATTTTTAGCTTACGCAATTTAACTTAACGATTTCAATTTAAAAGCTAACGCGTACAATACTAAAAATAAATAGTGAATTTATTAACGACATACAATGACCCTAAAACACGGGGTGTTATAATGAAGACTATTATAAGGCCCCTAAGAGTACATTACATGCAATTAAAATATCTTAAGAGGGATCAACCATATTAGGGGTAAGGTAGTATGAAGACTGTTACTGATGGTATCCTTTCTACACACTTGCGTTTCCCTAGACATCTATGCCAATTTAATATCTTATGGCTAGTTTTCTAAAGCCTAACGCGCACATCCATCACAAGAAGCAACATTAGAAGGATCTACATACTAAGTTTCATGCAATCATAAGTAAATACTAATGGATCTATCCTAGCATGTTAAACAAAGGAGAAGAACAAGGTTTAATTAGACAAAACACAGACGTATTGAAAGATTAAAGGGATAAATGAACTTCACTTGATTAAAACATGTGTTCAAGGCTGATACAAGAGGGTTTTAACACCCTAAAAATGGCATACACAACTGCTAAACTCGACTATTAATGATAGGGTTCATCTCCCAAAAGTTACACACTTAAAACCCTAAAAACGGATTTGTATATATAGAAAAGTAGGCGCGACGACGTCGCTTTATGATCCTGACGCCGTCGTGCCGTAGAGTCATCTAGGGTTTCTTTAAGTCAGCTACGTTCTGACGCCGTCTAGAAATCCATGACGCCGTCTCTTGGGTAATTGGGACGCCGTCGCTTATAGTTTGCGACGCTGTCTCCACGCTCTGAATGAATTTCTTTAAGATAGTTAGTGTAGGGTCGTGGTTTTTTCCGTTTCTTCTCTAATTGAGCCCAAGTCACGTATATTTCCTCCAAAATCCATCCAAGTGCTAAAAACATAAAAACAAATGATTAAGCACATAATCTGGGCATATTTTCATGATTTATGGGTTAAATGACCCCGAAAAAGTATAAAATGACACATCGTCATGTATCCTAAGAATTGACCCTCTGCGACTCCGAATGTACATTTAGTTGGGTTTAGCTTCATGTTGATTAATGTTTAGATAACATCGTGTAATAAGGTCGCTCATGTCTTGATTTTGATGACCTTATCATTGACATATGCATCTAGGTTAACGTCGATTTGAGCTTCGAACTCTATGTTTATCAGTGCTTGATAGGTTGCACTAGCGTTTTAGAGACTGATGGGCATCTTGGTGTAGCGGAATAACCATTGGTTGTTGTAGAAGGTTGTCTTCTCTCTGTCAGATTTCTTTATTAGGATTTGATGGTACCCTTTATGGGCATCAAGAAAGCACATGTATTTGAAATCATCTAGGGATTCCACCTTCCAGTCGATCGGGGGTAATGGGTAGTTGTCCTTTGGGCAAGCCTTGTTTAGGATGGTGAAGTCAAAACACATACGCCATGTACCATTGCTATTCTTTACTAGGACGGGGTTTTCGACCCAGGTTTGGTATTGGACTGGTCGTAGATAGCTCGGCTTGATTATGTCAGTGACTTAAGAGTCCATAGCCTGAGATCGCTCAAGATAAAGATTACATCTTTTCTGCCGAATAAGTGTTGCGTATTGGTTGAGGCCTATGTTGTGCTCTAGTAGGTTCCTGGAAACGTCAGTCATGTCTAAGGTTTTCCAGGCGAAGACGTCGAGGTTGTTTTCTATTAGTTGAATGAGTTGGTTTTTCACCTGAGGTGATAGGTCGGCACCGACTGTGATGGGTTGATCTGGGTATTCAGGGTTAATGATGATCTTCTGCTCCTTGAGAGTGTCCCTGGAATAGGTTCCCATGTGATTTCCCGAATGTTGCCTTCGTCTACTGCCGCAGTAGGCTTGCGTCTCTTCCTAGGTAGTCACTTTTAACTGTTGCGACTCCTGCTTCTGTTAAGAATTCGACCGTTGATCTGATTGTTAAGACCTTCATGCTGAGCTTTTGGATGGTCATTCTTCTAAGTATGATGTTATACTTGGATGAAGATTTGACAATATGGAATTGCAACATGATTGTCCTTGATAGTGGATATGTTCTGACTGTAAGTTAAAGATCGAATATGCCTTCAAGGTAGGATCTCTCGCGTGAGAAACCGATTAACGATGTTATAGGTGGCATGAGGTGCGGCCTAGTATGCTCAGATAGCTTGTTGAAGCAGTGTTCATACATTATGTCAACTGAACTACCTCTATCCATATATATCCTACTAACTCTGTATGCGACAATCATTGTTGTAATGACAACTGGGTCGAATGATGGGACGAAGGTGTCCCATGGAATGCTTCGCAATGGGACATGTGACTAGTTTTCATAACTCTACTACCCCTTTTACTAGGGGTGGAAACGATCCGAGCCGAGCTCGAGCTCGAGCCCGAGCCTGGCTCGTTTATATTTAGAGAGCTCGAGCTCAGTTTTGTTTGAGCCTTAAAATTAAAGCTTGAGTTGGGCTCGTGGTATGATATTTAAAGCTCAAGCTCAGCTCGTTTGTGATGTGTCTATATTTTGGCTTCTTGAGCTTACTTGTTCGAGATTGTTTATATATAGCTCGTTTGTTTGTTTTGAGCTCATTAATGAGCTCGTTGGTTATTTTGGATACTATGTACTAAAGCTCGTTTAGGATCGCGAGCCTATTCGAGCTTTATATATAAAGCTCGGGCTTGGGCTCGATTATTAAATGAGCTCTAATTTAGGTTAAAGCTCGGGCTCAAGCTCGTTTATACTCGGTTCGTTCGAGCTATTTACCAATCTGATCTCGAGCTTTTTACGAGCGGCTCGGCTTGTTTCCACCCCTACCTTTTACTACCTGAGTGCCATGACTGAATCATGCGAACACTCCCTACTTATTCTTCAGGAATGTCCTGATTCAGCCCTTAAAAATGTCTACGACCGTGGGTATTCTCCCAGGGTGTGCTTGTTTCAGTGCCTATGTAATGGACCGTACTGTAAGGGTGATTAACCTAATATGATTAGGGTTTAGTGAGCTAGGGTAACGCTGTTGATTCCCCCTTGCGAGGAATTATGTTATTTGTCTACTTGGGGTAGGGAAAATGCTACTCTGGGGGCCTGAGTTAGGTGATAGTTCCAGGGTATCTCTGTGAACTAGATCTATAGGTATGCTAGCCTGGATGTCAAGCTAGGGTATATTGCATTGGGGATGATAATTAAATGGGAATGCGATAAAAATAGATAGGTGGGTTTGTGTTTACCTAAAAACTAGCCAACCTTTTCGTTTCCAGTTGTTTTAAGCGAGCCGAAGTAGTCGGTGTGGCCTGGATGAAGCTTTGCTTGCTTCCATTTTTAACCTTAGGCCTTAGCCCTTTGTTTAATCCGAACCATTGGAGGTTTCTTTTCTAAAATCATATCCTGGAACCCCCTGAGTTGTCTAGCTCTTGATTTCTTGAGGGGACTGTACTTGAAAAGTAAACCTGTGAGCTTGGTGCTCGTCATGAAAGGGTGTTGTATGCAAGTTGAAGTGGTCATGTATTGCATGCATCTTTCATTGTAGGTTTTTTGTGAGGCTTCTTTCTGACTGATGACCCTTGCTTTTCAAAATTTGTTTGTTTTCCCCACGATAAGTAAGATTGTCCACTTGGAGAGGTCCAAGGTTGTTTTTTGTTGGTTCTGAAATCTAAGGGGGTGTGTCACTGGTCATTTTTTGTTTAAGAAACTGAGTGAAATAAGAAAAAAGAGTGGGGTCCTAAGGCTTTTTTGCTATGAGAAATGGCAAAAAGCTTAAAATTTGTAGTTATTTTACATCATGTCTTTAACGGATGGTGTCATGTTTACATATGGTATGTAAAGTGTGTTTAAGAAGAGATTTGGGATGGTTGTGTTGCTTGGTTTCCCGTGTTGAATGGTAAGGACCTGATGGTATGATAAGGATCATGAAGCTCGGGTAACACTTGAACAAACCATCTTTTGTAATGTGAGGGAGTTACTGTGTGTAACGGTTTGATGCCAAGTGAATGAACATACTTGGAGAAGTTGTGAATGCTTTCTATTTATAGGGAAGCATTAGGGTTTAGAAATAAACCTGTCACACCCCGCTAAAGCGGAAACGCGAAGTGCGGCATATTAATAAGCATCACAAAAGATGATAGATAAAACACCATACATGATTAAATTAAAATACAAATTATCTAAATTACAATAATCCCGAACACAAGTTAAAAAAGTACATGATACAAGAAAGTTGGTCTTTCATCCGAACACGACACTTTCAAAAGACGCGAGTTTTTCCAAAGACCACGATATTTATGCAAATGTCTACATGTAGAGTACTAAGTTTCCACTTTCGGAATGTCACCTGAAAAGCATGATAAAAAGGGTCAACTATTGAAAATACACAAAATATAGTTTTAAAAAAATGTTGATGTCCAATAATAGTTTCCAAATCAATATCAAATTGTCAAAACAAGGCGAGAATCCAAAATGATTCAAGTTTCCAAAGACAGCCCGTTACCTAGAGTAACGTAACACAATATATCAAATCTCTAAGGACAATTCCCGTTACCTAAAGTAATGTAACACAAAGCCATGTATGTATTATATAGTGTTTATGCGAGGCACTACTTAAACGTATTCAACTGTTCAGTCCAAATATCCAAACAAGTTCCAGTTCTATAGTATTGCACTAACACCTAGTACTATGCACCCTTGTGCGGATAGTGAGAAGGGGCTAAGCTCCTAATAGCGCTATCCATAAGTACTAACGTCTCAATCCCGTTATAGTGGGGAAAAGTAAGCTAAAATTAGTGGCGGGTTCCAAGCATCAAACAACATACATACCAAGTTCAAAGTTCAATAAGTTTAAATGTTCAACAAGTTCAAGTACGTTTTAAGTTCAAGTATGCTCAAAGTTTAATTATATAAAAGTACGAGCATAGAAATTTAAATAGGACTGATTGATGCCAAACTACACCTTAAAATATATATAATATATAATAAAATATAGGATATATATAGTAAGAATAGTCTGGAAACAAAGTCAATGAAACCGAGAAGTAGTATAGAATTTTCCCGGGTCGTTTATCCCCAACGAGGCTGGACTGGAAAATCGATACAATCGAAGATTTGAGTTTGAAGGAGAGAATTGATTTGGGAGTGTGGAAAAGTCAAATTAGACAATAACAAACAAAAACGTTTAAGAAAATCCTAAAAATTACTAAATTAAGCTGAAAAACGGGAGCACGAATCCCGAACAAAGGGGGAAAAACCTAAAATCTTCCAAAATAAAACCCCTGACGAAGAAATCTTTGCTTCTAAACTACTCTAGGGAACAAATACCGAAGCATGAAAGAAGACAAGACCAAAAACGGAGTTCGTTGAAACCCAAAAAACAGTCCAAGACAAATATCCCGCACCTGTGACCCGCTCTTTAAAAAGTAGAAAAGTTTAAAAATGACCCTAAACGAAAAGTTTTATATAATATCCTATACAAACTATAAGACAAAATAAAATATCAAAAAAAAGAAAAATATTTTTTTGACAATTGTTTATATTTTTTTATGAATTTTTTAAAACATATTAAAAACTAAATTAAAATTATAATAAAATTAAGTAAATGACTTCGAAAAATTCTGAAATTTTTACGAAAAATACTAGACACTATAACAATCCTAAGAAAAAATAAGAAACAATAGCTGCTAAATTAATAAAGCCCGAAAAAAGTTTCAAAAAAAAGCAGTTACAGCTTATAATCTTAAAACCCCAAAAACCCCTTTTAAATACCAAGGCCCATTGGGACTGCTAACGAAAATTCCCATGGGCGCACGAGCGGTATAAGATGTTTGTATAAAGGGGGATCGTATCGAGAGTCCCGGTTCGAGCTTGCACAGCGCCGGACCTCTTGTCTTTCCCCCTTTTTTTTTCGAAAACTTCAAAAAGCAAAGTTGTTAAGCTCGTGGGGCTTAACAACTTTGTCAACTACAACTTTTGCTGAAAAGCTCTAAATAAGCTTAAAAATAAGCTTAAAAATGACAGAATTGCATAAAATGGCTTAAAGCTAGAAAAAGCTAAGACATTTGGACTTTTATGGACACTTAAGCTATGCTAGGACAAAATAAATTAAGAGGGGGCTAAACTTAACCTAAATAAGCAGTAAAAAGTTAAAAGATTAAAGCTAAATAAGCTAGAAAACAGCTTAAGTGACAGAATCACTAACAAGCTTAAAAAGGAAAAAAGAGCTTAAGCCTTTTGGACAAATAAGCTAGGAAAAGGGCAAATAAGCTTAAAAATTACCTATACTAACCTAAAAAGCTATTAAGAGCTAAAATGAGCTTATAAAATAAGCTGAATAAGCAAGAGAAGAAAAATAAGCAATCCTACACTATTTGAGCAAAAACAGTCAAAGGGCAAGTTTAGGCTTAAAAATAAGCCATCAAATAAGCTTCTTAAGGGCTGAAACATAGAGGGCTTATCAAGGGACTTATAGACTCTTGAAATAAGCCAAGAACTTGGGCTTAAGCACACTTAAAAGCTATGAAAAGGAGGCTCAAAGTCACCCCTTTGCACCAGGGGAGACTTAAGCTAAACTCAAGGAGCTTATTTGACAGCTTATTTAAAGCTGTCAAATAAGCTCAAATTAAAAAGATAAGCTAAAACAGATTGAGTACCCTAGCTATTGGATTTGTGCACCAACTTTTTGACTTTTAAAAACTACAAAAACTTGCTGAATTTGTTAAGTAAAAAGGGCTTTTGGATTTTTTAAAACTGCTACTAAAAGACTTGGTGATTTTTTGACTCAACAAAGTCAAAAGACCAAAGGGTTATTATAGCTTGTTTTTAACACACAAAATACACACTTTTTTTGAACCTAAAACTCAAAATCCAAGTGCTTATGAATATAAGCACTTGTGGCTTTTTTAAAAGTCACAGTTTCAAAGACTCTTTATAAAGCTTTTGAAAAACAATTTTCAAACTAAAAAACTTATAAAACAGACTTAACTTAGCTTAAAACTTAAACTAAATTTAGCTAAACTACCACAACCCATACCAAAAGGCATTTTTGACCCGTTTTCCTGTTGACCCAAACACTCCTTAAGTTTTTTGAAAAGACTTTTTAAACCTATAAAAGCTAATTTAAAACTGAAATTTTAGAAGACTAATGAGACTTAAACAATATTGAACACTAAAAAGTTAAAAAGCTCAAAGAATAAGCACTTAAATCAGAACAATAAGCTAGGATAGAATTAGCTTATTTAGACAGATTTCAAAGTAAATTGCATATAATGAATTGAAAAGCATGAAAAGGCATGAATACATTGATAAACATGAATAAGCACATAAAAACAGAAATAAGCTAAAAATAAGCTAAATAAGCTTAATGCTACAGTAAAAAGCAAAGTTTGAAAGAAATTTTACCTTTGATCCTTTGTTCATAAAGGACTCTTTGAAGCCTAATTAAGCTCTAAATCCTACCCCAAGCTTATAAATAAGCTTTAACTAAGCCATAACCCAATAAGCCATCCATAATAGCTTATTCATCCTTAGCTTGCTTAAATCCAACAGTACCTTGCTCCTTTTTTGAGTTTTCCTTAAAGTTTTGCATAAAAATGTTGAATAGGTTATAGAGATAGCTTATATTGAGAGCTTAAAAGATTTTAAGAAGGCAATTTGCAACTTAGAACACAATTATAAAAACGGCTGAATTTTCCATTAAAACTGTGAAATGCAAGTACATAAAAGAACTTAAACTGAAAACTTTAAAACTATATTAAAACTACACTTAAAACTACTTAAAAACTACTTCTGCCACAATGGCTTTACATTCATTTATATAGGAAAAAAAACGACTAGGGCTTCTCTTTCTTTGTCTTCTTGCATTTGTGTTTCTTTGTAGACACAACAAGTGAGTTGTGTTTGTTGTGAGAGTGTAAAGTCAAGCAAATCCTGGCCCTCTATTTTGCCTTGGTACTTGTTTGGATCATCTATACCGTCGAAATAAGCTTGGGGAGTTGTGGGATTGCCAACTTGGCAATCTTACAGCTGGGAAAGTTTAGTGGAGGAGGAGGGGGAGGTTTGACCATGGTGGAATTGAGGTTATGGGATAAAAGAGGGGTGGTTACCCCGTGAGTTCGTTGGGATTGAAAATGGGCGGGAAAAAAAGTTATAAAGGTTGGGGGTGACAGGGCACAAGTTTGCCCATTTGGCAAAAATGGCCCTCCAAGGTTATATGTTTGATTGTGATTGCATCCATGGTCTTGTGTTTTGTTAAAACTTTTTGGGGACTTGGAAAATTAATTCCCCCAAGAGTTTATAACAACAATCGTGCATCACTCTTCCTTAAGTTAAGTAGGAGAGTTTGGCAGGAATTGCCCCTTGAGGAATCATTTGACAAATTGGCAGTTTCTGCCCTTCTTGCTTTCTTAAGATGAATTTTGTGGTTGTAAGGTCACCATCTCTGTACAACGGAATTATTGGAAGACCATGAGTCAGAAAATTGCAAGTAGTTATGTCAACAGCTTACGGAATGCTGAAGCTCCCAGTAGAAGGAGGAGTAATTACCCTAAAAAGCAGTAGGTTGGTCCCGCTGGAATGTGCGTTGGTCTTTTGACCAGAAAAGACCCTCCCGGCTACCAAACCAATTGTGGAAGAAAGAGCCAACGTGGCAATAAATCCTGAATACCCGGAACAAACAGTAATGATTGGCTCCACTTTCACCGAGGAAGGCCGCAACAAGTTGTGTGGTCTACTCCAGCGTAACTTGGACATTTTTGCCTGGAAGCCTGCGGATATGACCGGCGTCCCAAGACACATTGCGGAACATCGCTTAAACGTGCGGGAAACTTATGGAGGCAGGAATCATGAAGGAAGTACACTACCATTACTGGTTGTCTAACCCGGTGGTGGTAAAAAATCATGATGACAGTTGGAGGATGTACGTAGATTTCAAAGATTTAAACAAAGCATGCCCAAAAGATGGTTATCCGCTATCAGAAATAGACTGGAAGTTAGAATCCTTGTGCGGATTCTCCTTCAAATGCTTCTTAGACGTGTACAAAGGCTATCACCAAATACAAATGGAAAGAGAAGATGAAGAAAAAACAGCGTTCATTACAAGTCAAGGAATATTCTGCTATACAAAGATGTCTTTCGGTCTGAGAAATACTAGGGCAACTTACCAGCGTTTGGTGGATAAAGCGTTCCACAAATAAATTAGAAGAAATCTCAAAGTATACGTGGACGACCTTGTCATCAAAATTCGTATGGAAGATGAGATAGTTAGAGACATAGATGAGACGTTTAAAACTCCAAGGGAAATTAACATGAAATTGAATCCTAAAAAGTGTACCTTTGGGGTAGAAGAAAGGATGTTCTTAGGATACAGAGTCAACACCAAGGGGCTGAAAGTATGTCCAGACAACGTAGACGCGGTCTTAAGTCTTCCATCCCCAAAATTCTTGAAAGACGTATAAAAGTTAAACGGAAAGCTCGCAAGCCTGGATAGGTTCTTAGCCAAATCAGTAGAGAAATCTTTACCATTATTTAAAACTTTATAAATGCACGAAGAAAAGTTATTTTCATTGGACCACGGAAGCGGAAGAGGCGTTCAAGAAAATAAAGCAGCTAATAGCGGAACTTCCCATGTTAACCGCACCAATGGAAAAGGAGGAACTTATCGTCTATTTGGCGGCGGCCAAAGAAACGGTAAGCGCGGTCCTGATGACGGAAAGAGAAGCTAAACAAATACCCATCTACTTTGTCAGCAGGGCATTAAGAGGTCCAGAAATAAACTATACATCAATGGAAAAGTTAGTGCTGGCCTTGGTAAATGCTAGTAAATGCCTAAAGAGAATTACTTCAAGCACATCCAATCATAGTAATCACAAATCAACCAATACAGCATGTGTTATCAAGACCGAAAGTAGAAGGGTGGCTATAGAAATAGAGCATCGAATTAGGAGAATACGCAATACATTACAGACCTAGAGTATCAGTAAAAGGGCAGATATTAGGCAACTTCATAGTCGAACGACTAGAAGAGGACTCTCCGGATACTTTGATGGAGGTGGAAGAAGAATTCCCCGAACCATAGATTTTGTTTACAGATGGATCCTCCTGCACGGATGGTTCTAGAGCAGGATTGATACTCACAAACCCAGAAGGGATGGAGTTCACTTATGCCCTAAGATTCAGGTTTGACGCCACAAACAACGAAGCAGAATACGAAGCTTTGATTGCTGGACTGAGGATAGCGAAACAAATAGGTGTTAAAAATCTTCAGGCAAATGTTGATTCATGACTGGTGGCCAGCCAAGTAAACGGAATGTACATCGCAAAAGAAGTTGACATGATTCGATACCTAGAAAAGGTACGAACACTTACCAACAGCTTCAAAGCGTTCTCAATCAGACAAGTCCCTAGAAGTGAAAATAAAAAAGTGGACGCATTAAGCAAAATAGCATCCACGAAGCTTGCGCACATTATAAAAAATTTAATTTAATAAATTTTAAAAACGTAAGTAAGTTCAAGTGTTTGGTCGAAGAACTAAAAGAAAAATCAATAAGTGAAGTGGAAATACTGGCAGTGGTAGAAGAAGAAGGAGATACATGGATGACCCCTATTTTTGAATACCTCACGGAGGAAACCCTGCCAGTGGATGTGAAAAAAGCAAAAGCAGTAAGACGCAAGTCACAACGATTTGCTGTAATTAATGGGACCCTCTACAAGAAATCTTTCCTTGGACCATGGTTACGGTGCGTAGGACCCCTTCAAGCAAACTATGTCCTAAGAGAGATACATGAAGGATCTTGTAGCATGCATGCAGGCACACGATCCGTCGTGGCCAAAGCCTTGAGGATTGGTTATTATTGGCATACCATGCATAAGGACGCAAGGTCACTAATAAAAGCATTCCAAGACTGTCAAGTTGATAAACATGTTCCAAGGAATCCGCAACAAAAGCTAACTCCAATCACATCTCCATGGCCATTCTAAAAATGGGGAATTAACATAGTCGGACCTTTTCCGGAAGAACCAGGAAAAGTCAAATTCTTAATAGTAGCTATCGACTACTTCACAAAGTGGATTGAAGCAAAACCGGTTGCAAAATCACTGGCAATCAAATCAAAAAATTTGTGTGGGAAAACATTGTCTGTAGATTCGGACTCCCAGGAGAGATCATATCGGATAATGAAAAAGAATTCCAGGACAATCCATTTAAAGACTGGTGCGAGAAACAATGCATACCGCCAACACTTCGCTTCATAACATCCACAAACAAATGTCCTGGTAGAAAGAGCAAATCGCAGTCTAGGAGAGGGAATAAAAGCAAGGCTAGACGCAAGGAGCGGGAATTGGATGGAAGAGCTCTCTCATGTTCTTTGGGCACACCGCACCATGATAAAATCTAGCAATGGAGACACTTCATTCTCATTAAAATACGGAATGAAAGCGGTCATCCCAATGGAAATCAGCATGCCCACACTAAGAACAGCGGAAGTAGACCTCGTACAAAACAATGAAGCTTTGGAAATCAACCTCGACCTCTTGGAAGAAAGGAGAGAGCAAGCAGCAATACGTGAGGCAAAGAGTAAAGCAAAAATGGAAAAATACTATAACTCCAGAGTTCGAAGTACAAGTTTCAAACCAGGAGACCTTGTATATCGTAACAACGAGGCAAGTCGTATGGAAGATACAGGGAATCTAGGTCCCAAATGGGAAGGACCGTACGAAGTTACAGAAGCACTTGGAAAGGGCACATACAAGTTAAGAGACCGTGACGGAAGGCAGCTTCCACGGACTTGGAATATCCGCAACCTCAAGAAGTGTTACATCCACAAAATGTAAGCAACTCACCCATGCGGACTCTGTAGTGGGGGTAATGAATTTCAATCTATCTTATTTATACATTGTAATGTCTTTTAAAATTTTAATGAAAGTGAAGCCTAGCTACCTTCACAAATTTTACTTTAATTTTTTTGTTCTTTACTTTGCAAAGTTATTTTTTATGTGATTAAGACGCGCACGCAATAGGGCAATACCCAATAAACGTTATTCCGTATAACAAAAGGATGAGTAACCTAATAATTCACTCAAATATACATAAGAGGTATTACAAACCTAGTATTGGGAGAATAACCCACAAATATTCAAGTAAGACTATCATCACGGTATTCAAATGATAGCGGAACCATATTAAGCATTACAATATTAAAATTGTATAAGTACATTTTACCGCAATAAAAAGGTCACAAGCGACCGCGGTATATAACGGATAAAAATAGTTAGAGAAATTATCCACGTACAAAAGACCGTAACAAAGAGACCACACACGGTCACGGCAAAATATCTTAAAAAGTATTATAAACAAATAGAAGAGTCACTAAGGGATATTTAGTTCCACATCATCAACATTGGGAAAGGGGACAACATTCCCATCAGCAACATCTTGACCATCTGTACCCGCACCTTCTTGACCATCTGCACCTACAATCTCATAATCATCTGTAGAAATAGGAGGAATGGAGCTGGCAGAAGCAAAAGTGGTAGATAGGGCAGTTGTAGTCACAGAAGCTGCTGGCACAACACCGGACGTGCTTGCCTCACCCATCAAACTTGTAACAGATAAGGGTTCTAACAAAGGGGTCCAAACACCAACAAAGGCTGACCGTTGTGCTGCAATATTTTCCCTGATCCGTTCCAAACGAGAATGTGAAACACTAAGGGCAAATGACAGAGAAGTTTCACCAAGCACCACCTGATCTTCCGATCTATGGATAGGAACCTTCAACTGCTCAATGTTAGGATGCAAATCATTCATTCCAGGAGCGTCAGCAAGAGCACCTTCCAGGCGAAGAAAATTCATGATGTCCTCCGTGCTCGCATCCTTGTGAGATTTTAGTTCAGCGAGCAAGGGGAAGTCCACTTCACGGAACTTTTGAAGGGCAAAGTTGAAATCTGCTTCCACATCAGGGTTGTAAGCAGCAACATCTGCCAAGCTCCTGGCTTCCCTACCATGATCAATGCCGGCCGCAAGACCACTCTGCATCTCCTTCTCAATAGCACGACTGATGGCAGCCCTCAAATCCGTAAGATACTCGGATGAATTCAGACATTTGACAAGAAGCCACCTCCGGCCGGATATGGTGTTCAAAAGATGCGGATAGAATCTTTCCTCCAAGTGACAAGCCATTTCTGCAAGATCCGCATCCAACTTTGCCAACTTGTCATTAACAACTTTCATCCGGTCATCTTGAAATTTCTCCAGTTGCTCCATACAATTATCATACACCATGATCTTCTCTTGGAGTCCGGCAGAAGATATCTCCAACTCATGAACCTACAATTATGCGGAAATATACATATAAGAAGATAAAAAAATAGAGAAAAAACCTAAGTATAAAAGTGCACCCGATCCACAAGGTTGTCATTTTGAGATTTGGCAGAAGTAAGTTGGGCATTCAAATCAGTCAAATCACGTTCCTTTCCCACCACTGAAGCTTCAAGATCTGTCACCTTCACATCCAGAGCATTCCACTCCTTTTCAAGGATGGCATTACGCTCCTTCACATCGTTCACCACATCCCAAAGGGACTTTTCAACAGCTTCAAGGTTAGAAGTCTGGGCACGGAGGCGAGTAGCCTCCACAGCTTCTGTTTCATTCAACAACAGCTGCGCTTTAAGATCCTCAATCTCTCCATCCTTGGCCTTCAGCAACTCATCCTGCTTCTCAACAACAGACTTCAACCTCCTTCTCTCTTTAACATTGTACTCAGCACACATCCTTACCACGACACTCAAAGACATTTGGCGAGCAGCTATAACATTAAACTCAGTAAAAATCTAGTCATGTTCCATTCCACAAACAGACGCAAAAAACTTGAGAGGAGCAAACTCATCAACCATCTCACGACAGATGCGACCGTCATCAAGGCGGGACCCATTGGTCACGCTCCATTGGGGAACGTAAACTTTCTGAAGATCAGTATCAGGGTTGATGACGGTGCGGACACCACCAACAAGAAAGTCGCTGCCATAAGAATCCGAAAGACAAACCATGTTTGTGGATCGGCTCCACCCACGAAAAGACTCAGCATAAAATGATAGAGTGTTAACAGGTTTCTCTTTAGCAACCAAAGCAGGATCGACCATTGAGGTAACAGTACTAACAGTCGTCATTATAAGAGCGGAAGACCTGACAAGAGAATTAACTTCAGCCTCTGCAACATTAGCACCTGAATGATGAGAGGAGTCTGAAGAAATAACGAACCTTTTAGAGTTACATGGTACGGAGGATTGGGTCCACCACGAATCAATATGAATCCCAACCTCATGCTCTGGCGTGGTGGATACAGAAGATGTCACAAAAGGTAGGTAAAGTAGATATGGCCGCAACTCTGACTTCCGCATTCAACACTGCTCCAGCAAGCAACCTCTTGATCGCAGACCGGGACTTACCACCTACGGAGGTCCCACTCGGGGTTCCATGATCCTCCCTTAGCTTTTTGGGAGGATGGGAAGCCCCACCTGCATCCACAACCACATACTTTCTTTTCCCTTGACGTCTCGGCTGCACAGGAGCCATGACCTCAACAACAGTACTGCAGCCTCAACAACTGGATGGATGTTAGCATCTTGCCCCCTCCTGCGGAATCCCCTTGCTATGTTTGGTTGCCACTACCGCCCTCATCAAAAAGTCTCTCAACACTTGCTTCCAGCTCACTTTCAACACGATCAGGAGCAACTGGAAGCAGCAAAACAGTGCGACCAACGGTACTATCCAGCAACCGTGGCTCATCTTCATTTCGTTCTTGCTCAACAACTCTTACTTTGGTAGGATCCGGGTTATGGATGAAAGCAAAGATATCCATTTCTGCACAAAACAAACACACAATTATAAACAAAACAACAAGTGGTAAAACACATTACACATATATAACAGAAGGCACCCACCCTCTCCCTTCTTGTGTAAAAACCGAGGATAAGTTTTCTCATCCAAAGTGTAATGGCGGCTCAGTCCAACCAAGTACAGGAATGCTTCCGGAAACTTCCAGAATGGAGAGGGATGGGCAACAAGAGTAGCGTAGTCTTGTGCAATAAAATCGACCGCTACTGGATCAGGATCCCTAGTCACATGCTTGGCAGTATGCCACGAAAAAGAAGCAGGGCAAGCAAAGTCATCCACCCAGAAGAAGTGATTGTTCCAATTTTTAAGTGAATCAATGGGTTTCGTATAACATACGGGAGCATTATAGGAACGCTTACTAAATGACATCCATCCACTCTTTTTAGAATTTACATAAAAGCATCGGAATAACCCAACAGTTGGTATGATCTCATAAACACGGCACAGGATTTCAAAATGGGAAACCTTTGCTGCCCCAATCACAGTGAGTTAGGATATTGATATGAATGCCTAAGCACGTCAACAAGGATGGTGGACAAAGGCAATATAAAGTTGGTATAGTCAAAAAATCTAGTATACAATCCAATTTTCCCAGCAGGTCTCTCATGCACATGCATCGTATCATTCTGGTTAGCAAAACCAGGATGCATCTCATCTTGGATAAGAAACATTATCGCAAAAAGCGTCAAGTTCATTCTCTGGGTAAGAACACGACCCTAAATGTTCTGTTAATATGCACACATGAATGGAAGAAAAAGTCTAGAAACTTAACCTGGAAACTTGAAATTCTTCAAAGAATGGTGGAAGCTAAATAAACCGGGTTAAAAAATGCACAAAATATCAAAAATGAACGAAACAAAGGGAATAAGTGAAAAAAGACAAGGTGATGAAAAAATTGACTATTTATATCTCGATATAGTAAAATTCAAATTACCCTTCATATGTTTACAACTTGGACCAAGACCCACGAATCAACGGCTAGGATTAGAAGTAAGAATAGTAATGACTGTTAAGCAAGTGGACCGAACAGTCAAATCGGTCAGAATGTGAAAGGCCACGAAGAGGCCACGTTGCCCACACCCTACCTAATGAGGGTAATGATACGTCGCAGAAAAACAAGCAGTCATAAAGAACGTAAAGAAAAGGAGAGCACCAGAACCTGAGTCTAGTAATACCTACCGCATGCAACAAAGTCGCACGCACTAGACATCCAATACTGGGGAAAGACTTGATGACATATAAAAGTGTATATAACAGCCACGGGCCTAAAACTACATAAGTCATGCATGGGCCAAGCCCAATAAAAGAATCAGAAGGCACAATGGACCAAAATGTAAGCCCGAGGTCCAAAAAAAAAAATCCTTGTTACCTGTTTCGAAAGGCAGCAAGGCAACGAAAGTCTTTTAGAGACACTTACTGCAGGTTAGCGAAAGGTCGATAGGCAAGCCATGTCTGCAATCAACGATTATAAGCAGATTCCTGACTGACAAGGGTCTACTTTCGGCCACAAACAAAAATAAGCGAAATATTAAGAAAACCTAATATTTGGCTCACCTATAAAAAAAGGGTACTCTGACACCCTACAAGGTATGATTCTCTAATCTCATCTTACACACACATACTTTTAACATACTCTGCCAAACATATATACGTTACTCACACGCCGTGAACTAATCGTGGGTTCCAACCCCACTGGTAAGACAACGGTTTAACCTTTGATTTAGCAGGAAAACAATTACATCACTTGGTTTAGTAACAAGAATCTAATCTATTGGTCCCGGCCTTAAAAACCAACCAGAATCCATCTTTTCGACCCATAACACAATTTGTACTAACATTACCATTACTCAAAAACATCAACAAAGTGGGTACTGCATCTGAAGATCTTGTCATTCATGTATGTAATACTACTAACAATTTTGTTTACTTTTTTTGTTATCTTTTTTGGAAAAACGGCATGGCTTATTTTTGGTTGTAAAATAGTGTTATAAATGTGTATAAATTCGGTGAAAGAAAATTTAAATCCTCATATGATAGTGTTGTAGGCATAATGTAATTTCTGTAGAAAAAGAGCAATAGTATAATTTAAGCATCATTGCAATTGTACATGAGTGTGTCAAGTCAGGTAGTTAAAAGCCTCTTTGTAAACAATGTTTCGGGTGCAGTTCTTCAGTTCTTTGTCGCCGTCCTCTGTCATTAGTATTTTCAGGCCCTCAGGATTTGTGACTCTTGATAGTGCGACATACAGCTGTCCATGGCTGAACACGAGATTGGGTAAATACAGGCCAACATAATTAAGTGACTGTCCTTGGCTTTTGTTAATTGTCATTGCGTAGCATGGCCTGACAGGGTACTGTCGCCGTTTCAAGACAAAGGGCCATTTAGACTGTGTCGATGTTAATATGATCCTGTGTATAATGACTGTATCGCCTACGTGTGACCCGGTAAGGATTTTTGCCCGAACAACAAATTCACAAAGTTCAGTAATTATCAATCGGGTGCCATTGCATAGTTCCTGGCTTGGATTAACATTCCTCAATAGCATGATGGGGAGTTCCTTTTTTAAGGTTAAAGCATGGGGGGGCATTCCTGGGAAGTTAAGTATATTCAAGAATTCGATTGGGTATAGGTAATGTTGATCTAGCGTATCAGTTGATGCCTTACATATCTCATCCGCACTATTGTAGGTTACAGATTCACCTTCTAACTTGTCAAACATGTATGCGTTTATTGCATCCGCATCATCATTTTTAGGAATTAGGATTGCTCGTTCTTGTAGATATGCATCGTCCTTTTGCCTTTCAATAAAGTTAGGACAGGTCTTTGTGACAATCTATTCAATCGGTGAATTTGATGAGTTAATAAGTAATTTTTCCAGAATCTCAATCCATGTAGGTTCATCTTCCCCATCTTTCATCCTGGAAGGCACTCTGCCATCACCGACAACCAAAACCTATTGATTAAAATCTTGCTTTTGAGTGTCAAGCTCTCCGTTTACAGTATATTCATTCTTCCTTATGATTCTTGTTAGCGTCGAAACCTTGCAATGTTTCCATAATTCTGAACGATGCCTGTACAATGTCTGCCCTCTTTACCTTTGGTATTACTAGTAGAATTTGCCTAAAATCTCCCCCAAGCAACACCGTAACACCGTCACCCCACCAAAGAGTTTGTTCTATTTATCAGGTGCTGGGCAGCCCAATATATCTCGCAGGGTCTTGTCTAACGCTTCAAAGGCATATTTTTGCATCATCAGTGCTTCATCCCAAATGATGAGCTCAACTTGTTGCATGAGCTCCGCCAAGTGGGTGTTTTGCTTAATGCCGCATGTGCTATTTTCCAATAGCTCTAGTGAAATAACAAACCTATTGTGAGCAGTCCCGTCGCCTAGTAAGAGCAAGGAAGCGATACCTGAGCCAGAGGGAAAAATATAGTGAGGGGCGCATTATATTTTAGTGCATCACCTGATGAAGCAACAACCAGCACTATCTTCAGGTCGGATCTTAGCCTTGAAATGATAGTCTTGTATAAGAAGGTCTTTTCGGTTCCCCTGGTCCATAGACAAAGTGAAACTGGCCTTTCTTATTATGAACTGAGTCCACAACTTCTTCATAGATTAAATGTTGTTCAGGGTTTAACTGTGGGTAAAGTTACTGGTGTAGAATTCTGCTTTTGTCCATGTCAAAGGCCAATGCTTCCCTTATCAAACGGTTATCCATGTTTGTTAGCAATGCGGGGTTAGGTTGTGGCAAGTCTTGAAATTCCGTTAAAGTTCTTCCATTCATGTTCAATAGATCTTGAATCTCAAGCAAACAGTAGTTCTGAATCTGTTTTGTCGTAAGCTGCAATTCAGGGTAGTTAAAAAGCAGACGTTTTTTGTGTAGAATGTCGTCTGCCAAAACTTCCCAGTTTTCCTCCCATAGTTTGAGGGGGCGGCTTACGTCACAGAAGAGTAAGATGGTCACAAATAGGTCGCAAAGTTGTGGTCCTAATGCCCACAAACTTGCTTCTTGTATCGCTCGTGTCCATTCTCTGTCGTCATTCTATAACCCATAAGCAAAACATGCCTCTTTGAAGGTCGAACATATTCTACTGTTAACCGTCAGGAGCTCTTCAAATTCCTGGGCCCCCCTCACAACATTCAATAACATCCATAGGAAATAACGTTCTCCTACTGCTGGGGTAGAATAAACAATCCGACCAATGCATTTTCTTTGTTTCCGAGGCCTCCACATTGTTCGTGCCATACACAATGCTCTGGAATTTGGGCATACGTAAGGGTCCTGGCTGGTGGGTGTCGTTTATTTAACTGAAACCAATCAGTAAACATTGTCACATCGATACCTTCCCTTTCAAGTAATGCAGGCAAACAGTCGGTGTCTCGCAAAGTTATTGGGTGTTGATTTGGCAGATGAAAGTTTAGTTTCATCACCGACGGGTAGGAATGGTGGATATCAAATGAGAAAATGCGCCATACAGCCTCACATGGTGCTAAATAGCGGTAATTTAGGTAATTCTTTATCTCATCAACCACCGTAACCTTTTCTGGTGTCCCACCCTGGTCTTTTTGTACATTTTCCTGTATAACAATTGTTGCTCTATCCGACCCTTTATTTAGGTACTTAAATAAGTACTTAATGGCCTTTGATCTGTTGCACCATTCGACATTTATGTATGCCTGGTATTTCAGTAAAAGATAACGGTTGTGTGGGACCACATATTTGTTGTTGAATGTGAAATTACCTTTTTTAACACACACTTTATTATCCCGCCTACGGTAAATAGGGTACCCGTCCTGATCAATTACTGTTTCTGGGTAGAATGGTTTTGGAAAATGTTTTGAACATTTGCCTTCTACATTACATGCAGTGGATTTCGCATCCTTTCCACAGGGTCTGTGTAGCATGTAGTTAGTAACAGCTTTGTACCCCACTGGGTTATCCGTTGGAGAGGGCAACTCAGTTGAAATCATATCATCTATGTCAGCTGTTGTCTTGCATTTATAGTAGTCTTCGAGCCATAGCAGAATATGTGCGTGGGGCATGCCTCATTTTTAGAATTCGATAACGTACATAACTATTACCAAGTGGAACAAAAGGATCAGTTATTAATTGAAAGGTTTAGAAATTATAGACAGTTTAAACTTTTTTAGGCAAGAGTTATTACCTGCGCGGGACTCCCCAAAAACCTAGTTCTTAGTGAGGTCGTCTAATAATTATGTTAGCTTGAGTTTAAACACCCTGACCCCTACTTTCGGACGATCATGAGCTTTCTGACCTGGGATGTATGTGAGCATTTCATTTATTTCCGACCACTTTGGGTTGGAAGTGAATGTTATGAAGATCTACACGCAGGGTGTCTTGATTGTTTCTCGTCCAACTAAGTCTTTGTTCTTCGATTGCAGTGTATGCGTCTACCAAATACTGTTGAAATAGCCTTCCTCCTCTAAGTAGAGTTGTTCCCTGATCTTTTTTGTATTGAATAATGTATGCATAATACTCTTTCATTGTGACATTATCCCTTGTAGTTTTGCGCTTCCCTGTGTTAGTATGATACAGAATGTTATCATGATACCCATCTTTTCCATATGGGAATAACAAAGGGTATTGGAGTGCCATGCAGGATGGGTGTAACTCTAAAATTCTTTTTGGCTCGATGTCTTTCTTGTTTACAACTATATCTCTTGTAGGTTCCCCGTCACCAAAATCATTTATAATCAAGGCAGCAACTTCTGCAACTGTTGGTATGTTGTACTTCTTGGAGCTTGTTCTCTCGGATAACAGGCGCAACTCGACGTTAATAGAAGTATGTGAATGGCACCAATCCCTTGCCATTCGAAATGCCTTGGCAATGGCACTATTCTGATCCAACATTCTTATCAGACTCCCTACTATTGTTCCATCCAGTCCCTGATCACTGTCGTTATCCATAAAAGCACCTAATCGGTTCCTAATCTCATTGTGGGTATCAAAGAACCACAACTAAGCATACCTGGGTTGGGTGCCCTCTTTAGGTAGGAGAGATCCAATTCTATGATAGTTGTGTCCATTTATGCGAAATGTATAAAGACCCCTGCCCACATTAATTAAATGGTCTATCCTCGCTCCGAAGGATGTGAAGCAAAACATACCGTTATAGACCCTAATCTGGTCCCTAAAATTGGATGTTACTGGCTGGCTATAGTCAAGTAGCCTGTTTAATGGTGCAGGTGTTTCGTTAAATCGAGCAAGCAATATTTTACCTTGTTGGCAGCATAGTGGGAGAATGTTGGGTTTGGATCCCAGTTTTCCTTGTTATTTCTTTTCTCATACCACATGGTAGCA
>BQNB010029779.1:0-55456 GCA_026074375.1 Tanacetum coccineum
TTCGTTCGGTCCTTCTCATGATACTCGTTCGGTCCAACTCAAAAAAAATGATTCGATCGATCCTTCTTGTGATACTCGTTCGGTGCTTAAGATTTTTCACTCGTTCGGCTCTTAAGTTTTCCACTCGTTCGATGATCAAGTTTTTTCACTTCGTTCGGCTCTTTGAAGAATTTTACTCGATCGGTGATCAAGTTTTTTCACTTCGTTCGAATCTTTCACAACGTAACTCGTTCGGTTGTAACAAAAAAAAACTCGTTCGGTCCTTGAGAGAAATCACTCGATCGGCTTCAAAAGGAGAGTGACTCGTTCGGTTTATTGTTGAAAGAGCACTCGTTCGGTTTCACTCGATCGGTTCAAGCAATACATCAAACACCTTGACCGCACCTTCTTCTTCTCTTCGTTTCAGCCTTGATTACACGAAAGACCAACCATAAAATAAGCTTGAGAATAAGCTCACCAACTCACGAATAAGCCAACCAAAATAAGCACACAAAGCTTATGACCAAAATAAATCATGAAAATGAATGTGAAAGTAAACTGTAGACGTTTTTGAAGAAAAAAGGAAAAAAATTTGAGCCACGAAAGCATGAAGATACTATGATAAAGATGGGTCACGTGAATAAAATTGTAAATAACAAATGGAAGAAAAAAGTGAAAATACTGTTCTTAGGCCCAAAATATGCACGACAGAACTGTTATAAATGCTAGACATGTTTTGGAAAATGTTTTTGAACTTTTTTCTAACCAAGGAAACTAATAAATAGATATAAGCCGAATGTTAATAAGCTCAATAAGCCGAACCATTAAGCACAAAAATACCACAACGAAACCACAAACACAACACACACGAATACAATACACTCCCGGTTAGCTCTGATACCAATTGAAAGATTCACTTAAACTATGATCCGGTGGTCTAGGTGAATCAAACCACATGATAGCCATTTTAGTGAGTGAAAGTAGTGAGATGGAAGATGAACTTGTGATATTTGATGGAAAATGGATGAAGGATACAAAATGACTCAACAATGCCAAATGACTCAACCCCTCTATGGAAGCCATAGAGGGGTATATATAGCCCATACGCCTCTAAACTATACATAGTTGCCTATTCTAGTCCTCGCGTATGTGACTATGATAAACTATGGTAATTCTGTAATGTCATCACGTAAAAGTGAATTCCCAACAAGAGGAGTCGTAGGAAGAGGACGACTCAGATCTCTTGTTAGATACTCTTAGTAGGCATGGACCCGCGGAGTCGGGTGACTCTTGCGAAAGCAAAGTCAAACCCAAGCGAGGTCCAACATAAGTTTATCCCGTCTTTTACCTTGACACGTTGTTATCGATAATTTCTGATATTACGTATTTTTGGGCGCTTCGAGACCTTCATTTTCTTTTTGTCGTTTTCGATTTTATCTTTATATAAATAAATATTGCTTGGATGTAGTATCGTTTCTGTGTTATATTGGAGTCGTTTAAGATGTGCAATGTGGTATATGTGCATTTATGTGCGTTATCATTGAGATGTGTAGTCTTCGAAGTAAGTACACGTGTGAAAGGATGCACTTATAATTATGGGTGGCCAACATAATTATAAAGGCATCACACACATAGACTCGTGACCATGATTGCATTGATAGGTGTTTGCTTGTTAGTTGGTAGTGTAAGATGTTATATTATGTGCGGTTGTATTATGAATAGTTATGAAGTTAGTAAGTTTCCCTTTTATCTATTGCTTGCGGATACCCTGGATACCCGTTATTGCTATTATTACGATTATTGATTTTGTTAGTCTGCTCGATTATTCGTTCGGATATATAACCCTCATTTAGCATTCCTTGTTCGCACCATGTCGGTATGGATGATCCAACTTTTCTATTCGGCGTCTTGATGAATTTTGGTTGTTCGGGTCTGCTCCTTTGGATATTGGTACGTTTCATTGGTTCTTTCGTTGTATTGATTACTCATATGAGTATCAAAATTTTATTTTAAGCACTAATTGTTCCTAACATATTAGTACGGATCATTACTCCGTTCTTTATATATCCTTTGGTTTTGGTAACATGCTGCGACATGTTAGTACCGACGCTTTTCAATGGTAGTTCTTTTGAACGTGAGTACCGATGGGTCTTTACGTTCTTCTTTTGGTTCGTAATGTCTTCGTATAAATTTCTCTTGTGCATGTGCGTTTCACTATTATTCTGACTATATGGTTCCCGGAACTTTCTTTCGCTTTCAAACAATAAAATTGTGTTAGAGTCTTTACGGTATTTTACAATCCCTTTTGGTATTACGATGTCTTTTGTTTGAGTAACATATTTTATATTGATGTCGAATTATAAAAACCCTTTTAAAGTATATCTTGATAGTGTTTGGGGAAAACTATTTTTGAAATGATTTTTATAAAACGATGTGATACAGGTTGACTGTCAATACCATGTTTAAAATGATCTTTGGGAATAAAATATGTTTAAAATGATCTTTACAAATAAGATACGAAACTATTTTTTTATGATTAATAAATTTTATTTTCTATTATGAAAAGTAGGTTTAAAATGATTCATAGTGGTAAGATGTGATACACCGTTGGATAACTATCTCTAGATTTTTATGACAACCATGAATAAAATGAATTTTATAAAGATTATATTTAAGACGATTTTTTTATATATTTAAAATGATTTTTATAATTAAAACTACTTTCTTTATTATTTTAAATTGATTTTTATAAAAACATTTTTTAGTTGGTTCTTTCGAGTAAAGTCGGTTATTGGTATAAGAATCCTATCTTTTCATTTATCAATCTTGATACGTATTGTTATTCGTTATGTGTTCCTTTTGTCGTGGTACGCTTGTTGATTCTTTAGTTTGCGTTTTCTATCGATACATATATTCTATCCTTTCTTTTAAGGATTCTTATGACATTTGATCCGCATCTATTTGCATATGTGAAGTCTCTTAAATACTTTCTAGCCTTTGATTCGATATTCGTTTGCTACCCTATTCGATAGTTCGTAACCCTTAGGATTCGTTTGATATATGTTTTATTCGACCAAGTAACTCTCTGTGGGGAGCACATGTGTTGTTTAAGAAGAAGGACGGTTCATTTCAAATGTGCATAGACTATCGAGAGTTGGACTAGCTGACTACCAAGAATCTCCTCAGGATCGACGACTTGTTCAACCAGTTACAAGGTTCGCGTTATTTTTCTAAGATATATCTTCGTTCCGCTTATCGTTAATTAATAGTGTGCGAAGCAGATATTCCAAAGATTTCGTCTAAGACGTGGTATGAACACTTTGAGTTTACGGTTATGCTTTTTGGGTTAACCAACGCACCAGCGGTTTTCATGGACATAATTAACCGGGTGTGCAAGCCGTATTTAGACAAGTTTGTCATTGTGTTTATTGATGATATCTTGATCTACTCGAAGTCTAAGGAGGATCACGAGGTACACTTGAAGTTAGTTTTAGAGCTGCTGAAGAAGAAGAAGTTGTTTGCCAAGTTTTCCAAGTATGAATTCTGGCTACAAGAAGTGCGTTTTCTCAGACACGTGGTTAACAGCAATGATGTTCACGTGGACTCTAGTAAGACAAAAGCAATGAAGAACTAAAAAGAACCTAAGACGCCATCCGAGATATGATCGTTCTTAGGATTGGCAGGTTACTATCGACGTTTCATCGTGAATTTTTCTAAGATTGCTAAACCCCTTGCTTCAATGATGCAAAAGAATCGGAAGTATGAGTGGGGCAGGGAACAAGAAGAAGTTTTTCAGACTTTGAAGGACAATTTGTGTAATGCGCCAATATTGTCATTGCCTGATGGACCAAAAGACTTTGTAGTTTACCGCGACGCGTCAAATCAAGGATTAGGTTGTGTACTCATGCAATGAGGCAAGGTAATCGACTATGCATCACGACAATTGAAGATCCATGAGAAGAATTATAAAACACACGACCTAGAGTTGGGAGCAGTAGTGTTTGCTCTTAAGACTTGGAGGCATTACTTGTACGGAACGAAGAGTGTCATTTATACGGATCATAAGAGTCTTCAACACATATACAATCAAAAGGACTTAAATATGTATCAAAGGAGGTGGATTGAGTTATTCAACGACTATGAGTGTGAGATTTGCTATCATCCAAGAAAGGATAACGTAGTAGCTGATGCCTTAAGTAGGAAAGAGCAAGTGAAACCTAAACGTGTACGAGCAATGGCTATGACCATTCAGTCCGGAGTTAAAAGAATGATACTATCAGCCCAAAGTGAGGCATTCAAGGAAGAGAACGCGACAACAGAAATGCTGTGTGGCCTAGACTAACTAATGGAAAGGAAAGAAGATGGATGTATGTATTTTATATAGGTTCCATTAATAGGTGATGTAAGGACATTAATTATGGACGAGGCTCATGCATCAAGGTACTTGGTACATCCGAAAGCGGATAAGACGTACTATAACCTTAGAGATATATATGGTGGCCATGTATAAAGAAGGATATTGCTACATATGTTAGCAATTTTTTGACTTGTTTAAAGGTAAATGCTAAAACATCAAAGACCTTTGGATTTATTACAACAGCTAAAGATACCTGAGTGTAAATAGGATAGAATAACTATGGACTTTATTACAAGGTTGTCGAGATCAAGCGGTGGGTATGATACACATTGGGTAATAGTCGATAGACTTACTAAGTCAACCCACATTCTGGCAACACAAGAAGATTACAAGATGGAGAAGTTAGCAAGGCTTTATATTGATGAGATAGTAGCAGGGCATGGAGTGCCCGTGTAAATCATCTTAGATCGTGATGGAAGATTTACTTCAAGGGTTCTGGAAAATATTACAGAAAGCCTTAGGGACGCGATTGGATATGAGTACGGCTTATCATCCTCAAACGGATGGACAAAGCGAGCGTACGATTCAGACTTTGGAGGATATGTTAAGGGCGTGTGTGATAGATTTTGGTGGCAATTGGGATGTTCACTTACCGTTAGCTGAATTTTCTTACAACAATAGTTATCATCCGAGTATTTAGTGTGCTCCGTTTGAAGCATTGTATGGAAGGAAATGTAGGTCACCCGTTCTGTGGGCTGAGATTGGGGAAAATAGTTTGATTGGTCCCGAGTTGGTACAAGAGATGATCGAAAAGGTAGTTTTGATAAAGGAAAAGCTCAAAGCTGCGAGGGATCGTTAAAAGAGCTATGCTGACAATAGGCGCAAGCCCCTAGAGATTGAGGTTAGAGATCAGGTGTTACTGAAAGTGTCGCCTTGGAAAGGCGTGATGCGTTTTTGAAAGAAAGGTAAGTTGGCACCGAGGTATGTAGAACCATTTGAAATCCTTGAAAGGATTGACCCTGTAGCTTATAGGTTAAGATTGCCTAAGGAATTGAGTGAGGTGCATGACACATTCCATGTGTCAAATTTGAAAAAGTGTTTAGCATATGCTAATCTGCATGTGCCATTAGATGAGATCAAGATCGACAAAACACTTCATTTTGTCGAGCAACCCGTAGAGATTATGGACCGTGAGGTTAAGACTTTAAAACGTAGTAATATTCCATTTGTTAAAGTGCGTTGGAATTCAAAGCATGGTCCTGAGTTTACATGGGAACGCGAGGACCATATGAAAGCTAGGTATCCCTAACTATTTATTGCTAATATTGGTGAATCTAGTAGTTAAATCTCGGGATGAGATTTTTCTAAGGAGGGGATACTGTGACAACTGTGCCTTGAGCAGGTTAGTCAAACCGTTAGTATTGACTTGAATATCATTATGTGATCTTATGTGAGTTTGGTTACCAATCTATGGAGCGTGATCGTCTCATTGTGATTGAATTTATGGTTGTTATGGGCATTTCTTTTTGTTCACATTTTAGTGACAATAAAAATGATAGTATAATTTTATGTGTGTATGTATTATTTTGTGTCAGTATTTAAGTATTAATGTTTTGTAGGAGTAAGATTTAGGTCTAGTAATTTAGTTAGTTAGAACTTAGTTTTATTAAGTTGGTAAAATAAAATTAGAGATGAATTTATTTTATAGTCATTTAAAACTAGTTTTAAATGTAAGAGGTTTTCATTAAAATATCAAAATTAGAGGGTAATTATATAAAAATAATAATAATAAAAAGGTCGACCGGTTTTGGGGAGGAAAAGAAGGAAAAGAAAACCCAATTTTAGTCTAAGTAGAATTCTAATTAGGTAATTATCCAAACTCTTTTGTAAAATCTATAAATACCAAATCCTCCTCTCTCTTTTTTTGTTCTCTTGGCCGGTCGATCAAAGCAAAAATAAAAAAAAAGTTTTTTTTATCAAGATCAAGTTGGTGATTGAGTGTTTCAAGAATCAAGGATTTAGGTATGTTCGTAAACCCTAGTTGTTTAGTTTTCTTTAAATCATGTAACAATTAATATGGTGGATCATTAGGGTTTTAAAAACTTCTGTAATTAAGAATGTATATTAATCATGTTAGAGTGGTTAGGGTTTAATTAGGGTCATATTGGTGTAAATGGTTATGTTTAGATCGCGTTAATTTGTGATTTAGGGTTTGGCAGATTTTAGGGTTGTGTTCAACTGATGATATCTTAATGATAAAAAGATTTTTCTTTATGATACTTATGTCCATTGATAAGTTCAGAGAGTCTAGTTTTCAAAAAGTCTGGCCACGATCGATTTCGTGGTCAAGAAGTTGGTCTAATGATTTTCGCAAGAAAAATTGTCAAAACGGTAAATTCGGGTCAGATTTGGGTCTGATTTCGGGGAGTAAAACCCCAACTTAAAATTCGAATTAGGGTTAGCCAAAAATCGAAGGTTATATTTTAGGTGTCTATTAACTCTAGTTCAAAGGACTAGCGTTAAAACATTTTCTATGTATTTTTAAGGACATCAAACTTTTTAGTGTGCGTTCAGGTCCGAATTTGAGTACTTTGTAATGATGAATTTTTTATAAAATAGTTCCACTTAGTATTATTTTTTCTAAAAAAATCACAATAGTTCACAACTCATTGGGGAGCTAGGGGATGTAAGGAGAACGATCAATTAGGTGTTTTATTATTTTATTTGTGGTCATAAAGTGACTACACAATTCAGTCAGAAACTGTGAAAGTAGAAATTAATGGTTAAGGTTATATAGGGTATAAAAATGATATGGGAAATGTATTTAAAGGCTTATAAACTTAGTATAAGGTCTAGAAGCCCATCATATTGTTGTTACATTAGCTTGGGCATTTAGCCTAACCGAGTGTAACATGTGTTTTTATTGTGTTTATATTGTGTGCAAGATTCTGTCAAGTAGCTGAGCATCTGGTGAGTTTCATAGTCCTATTTTACTATGTTTTCTTGGGATGGAAATGATGCAAAAATATGTTTTGAAATGTTTTAATTAATGTGATTATGTGGTTTAATTGACACATGGACTTTTATGTAGCTATTATATGTTATGTGCTAAATGTTATGGCTTTGGATCGGGGGTAACGTTCCTACCCATTACTTTGAGACAATGTTGTGTGCTTTGGATCGGGGGTAACATTCCTACCCAAATGATGAGTGCTTCGGGTAACGTTCCTACCCATGACTGTGAGACGTACTTTATGGCTTGGATCATGGGACACGTTCCGTCCTAGTTATGGTTGTTTTGGACGAATGCATGTTAGCCTGTATAATAGTTAGCTTAACTGTCCTGTCATGTTCTGTTTTTATAATCACAGTAATTGAATTAAAGCATGAATTGTGTGTTGTAAACCTATGACTCTCACCAACCGTTGTGTTGACATTTTTAAGCATCATTTTCATGTGAGCATGTTGAGGGTTTTAAAGCTAAAAGTGGCTAGAGGGACCTTAGGATTGCATATGGAGTTTATCTTCTGATTTTCATTTCGTGCTTGTTTAATAGATTCTTCTTGAATGCTGTTTGATTTCTTAGGTTTGTGAGACATGTTAAGTCTTTGTATTAATGAGACCCTTTTTCATTAATGCAAGATTTTTTTTTGTTAAGGTATTGTCATGACACTTTGTGTCTATTTATGTTTTGTTCATATAGTTTTCTCTATTGTTGACACCATTGTGTTGTGATGATACCCATGAAGTTACGCCTCTTGTTTCCACCTTGGCGGGGTGTGACACGAATAAGCCCACTAAAAGCTAAGCCTTGCTATCAACAATAAATATTAAACCAACGTCATAAATCTTGAACGCTTAAGTTAGAGCAATTTAAAAGGGAATGCAAACGAGTTACTACGCGTGATAATGAAATATTCGAAAGACATAAATAAAAATAACAAATAGATTTGTTGCCCCAACATCTGTTTATTATCTTAGAAATAAGATTACATAAGAACATAAAGGAAATACAAGTTTTATTACAACCCTTCCCTAGCAATATTATCTATTTCTTCCAAAGTAGATCCACACCAATAGCTAGGACGATGATCGGCGCGAGAATCGCTAGAATAAAGGCCATATACTAAAAATATTCTTTGATGACATCAAATAACGTCACTTTATTATATCATTTATCACATCTGTTTTGCCCACTTTTATATAATTATTGCATAATTGAGTACTTAATTGCTTTAAAGTTGATAAATGCAGTAATTCAGGAGTGTTTTGTGAAGACAATCTAAAAGGCGCATAAGTTAGAGCTAAAACAAAGATATTTGAAGATGGCTGATTTCTGACCAATACGCCGTATCCAACAAAAGAGATACGGCTTATCGGCGCCTCACTTCACAAGAAAACGTGTTTGACCAATTCCCAATACGGCGTATCCCTCCTGTCTACATACGCCATATCCATGAAGATAACTATTCGAAGATATAGTAAATCAAGTAAATTGGGAATGATATAACTGATTTATTATGAACGTAGCGCGCACTCTAAGAAATCCATCCCAATACGCTGTATCGACCTTGCCAGATACGGCGTATCGAGTCTTTTTCAGACACTATAAATAGAAGACTCAAAAACGAGTTTTCAGTATGCTAAATCATATTCTCGATACCTAAACCATAAAAGTAAAGGAGAAAGAGAGCAGAATAGGTCGAGCAACGTTATCAATTCCATAGGAGACAACATGTAATTCCATATACTTTATTAATCGTTCAATTTTTGGTATTATTTATTAACTCGGTTAGTTTACCTTGGCTAAATAATTGCTTTTGTATTTATTATGACGTTTGAAGGCTAATACCTTTGGGAGGTAGTTAGAATAGTTGGGGGGGGGGGGGGGGGGGGGGGGGGGGGAAATAAAAATTGGGGGGGGGGGGGGGGGGGGGGGTGTTGGGTAGGTTGGGGTAGTTAAGAATTTTTTTTGTGTGGGGGGTGTGATTTTGATATCAAGTTTGTTTGTTTATCTTGATTTATGAGGTAACGTTGAATGCTTTGGTTATGTTTATCAATTTATACTTGTTTTTGTAGGTGACCTATCATTCAACTGGATCAAGTGATACCATAACAAGTAAATCTAAGTCTGGGATAGCTCTCCATATATAATTTAGACACTAACACATAGGATCACAAATATTGCCTTCAAATCTGTGCTAGATACGCTTCGGGCTTAACTAGTTAATTGGATATTGCCAATGGTGTATTTATCATGTTAACTAGTAGGTGACCTAGATAATTCAACAAATAACCTTCTGATTCCATTGGATAGTTGGACAAGTGGACTACTAGTGTATAAATTACCATTAAGCGGTAAGTGGGTAATGTCCTATGGCTAGGGTGTTTAACAAGATCACAATTGCTTTAATCCTAAAGATAGATATAAGCAGCAATAAGGATGCTTTAATAAGATCATTATTAATCTCCTAAGATAGATTATAATCAACAAATAAAATACTTTATGCGGATACATTTAATTGTGACAGGATTCAACGTGTCTAGGTCTTAGAAAGAAGTACCGGTTAAGTCTAGGAATGATATAAACCTCGAGATAAGTCGTTCATTGCACTAAATAAGCAAACCAATGTTCTATTTAATTAAACATGGCTAATATTGTTTTCCTTATATAAGGCTTGACCGCTTCTTTATCTTTTGTCTATCAACTTGTGTGTGTTAAATTTTCATCAAAACCTTAGATTTGACACAAAATATGTGCCAGTCTCTCAGGCTGAAACCCCCCTTTTGCATTAGTTTTAGGTTTAACTTAGATAACTAAAATACTGATAGAATTAAGACTTAACGCTCTCACTCTTAGTAATCGACACCCTACTTACCAACGAAACTACAACTGACCGGGTACACTGCCTGTTAGAGTGTTGTTTTTAGGTATAGTCGGCATAAAATAAATAGTAAAACTTGATACATAAATAATACATACACGACGACACATCAAGTTTTTGGTGCCGCTGCCGGAGAGTGAAGTTGTTTAATTCTTATTTATTAGTGTTTTAGTTTAGTTTAAATCGCATAATTGTGTGCTTGTTTGTGTGTTAAATTTCCTGCTTTGTATATTTTCCATATTGTGTGTTTGTGTGTATTGTCACAGCTATCTGTAACATTTTGAGTCGAATACTCAATACGGCGTATTCATCTTCTGGGATACGACGTATAAAATTTTTCTAAACCAATACAGCATATTCGACTCTATCATCAATACGGCATATTCAGTTGACTGAATACGACATATTAGGCTATTTGAACATTTTCTTTCCTAGCTATTTTATTACAGGTTAAAAATGGACAACCTTAATATCACTATGGAGGAATACATCAGACTTTAAGAGGAGAAAGCTCTAATTCGGGGTGAGACATTTAATTGGCAAACTGCCACATACGGTAAGATAGAATATTGTAAAGATGAGGACGGCTGCTTTACAAACTTCAAAACCAAATTTCTAGCCATAATCCTTGATAATACATTAACATCCGATGCAGTAATCTCATGTGGACCCACGGTAAGTCCCCTTGACGACAATGAAATTGACTTTAGAATATTGTTTGACGAATCCGACGATGAAGATTACACAGTAGTTTATGACGAAAATTCATTTTCCTATAAAATAATTGTTGTCAACAATTTGAAAACGGATTCTAAAAATGATAATGATAAAGTCAATATGCCTTCATTTCCATCACCCGAGCCTGAGGTCAGTTATTTTAATGATTTAGACTTCTTTAAAGTTTTTGAGAATGAATTTCCAGCCATTGTTTACAATGATGCTCTAAAGTTTAAATTAGATCTCTTTGCTGAACCTACTATAAGTCCTCGACATATCGATGAATTTGATTTTAAAGATGAAACATCATTGTCTAAATGTGATGAAGAGCAACAAAGCGTTTTATACTTTAATGATTTATTTCCTTTTAACGTAATTTATCCTGATTACTTAAAATCAGATACGGACAACAATAATAAAATCGATATTGAGCGACCTTCGGGGGATATGTCTGTCACAACAATACCTGATGTAATAAATGTCAATGCACAAGGGTCAAATAAGCTTTCGGAAACAAGTCATGATACATCTAATAAATTTTTCAAAACTGAAATTGTTATTAAGAAGCTAAATGTTAATATCATGGCTTGTAATTATCTTAACAACGGGATGCTTTTAAAGAATTTGTATGTGCCATTTTGCATCCCGTTCGACCCTAAGTTGTTTTATAAGGATGGGATTAATTTAGGGCAAGTCTAACTTAAAGACTTTTCTGTAAACAAAAGTGTTTGCCGAGAGACAACCCGAAATGTAATTTTTAATTTCTTATCGAGTATGTCTTCCCAAACTGTCTATACGGCGTATCCAAACCCCATGGATACGGCGTATTGACTATCTGGACGTTATCCAGTCTTTATTTTCAGTACAGTCTATACGACGTATTCATTAAATGAATACATCGTATACAGGTATCAATACGGCGTATCCTAGGGTATGGATACGGCGTATCGACTTCTTGTATAGTTTTAGGTTATTATTTTGAGTCTAACCAAACGAATACACCGGAGATGGGGTTGCACTTGTTTGTTATTAATACAGGAACCTTCTGAACGAAATGACAACTTTGGTGGAGTATTTATATATCTGGAAATCTCGAAGTGTTGGAGTCTTGAAATCTCAAGACGGCTGTTCAACATACATTTGCTCAAGAACTCAAATGGAAGAATTATCACGAGCAAAACATCAGGGAGTTTTCCGTTCTAATTCTATTTTTCCCTTAGTATTTAATTGTTTTATCTATACAACGAGGATGTTGTATAATTTAAGTGGGGGGATGGAGAATTAGAACGTACTTGTCTCCTTTTTTACAAAACAACATGCTACGAGCTTAAAAGTGCTTAAATATAGGCCAAATTAAAAAAAATAGCATGACTTTTGTAAAAATCACTAGTTACATTACCTAGCGCACTATAACCTTTGATACATATTGTGAGAATTAAGCCTATTCTGTTTCCAATTGTTTACTTAAAAATTCCACAAAATTATGAGTGTGCCGGTGATGTAGTGGACTTTAGAACTTGGCCTGGTATATCACTCGAGACCACAATGATTAGTACTATGGATTTAAATAAAGGAACATGTTCAACTGATAAATTTCTAGAGTTAAACCAAATAGCCTACATGTCGTAAAAATAACTAACCACACTGGTTAGTTGACTCCCGTGTAACCCTTGATTACTCTCATTTTTAGAGTAAAATCCCCTAGAACAACCTGTTGAGCAATTCTTTTCTTTTTGTACACCATATTATATGTTTCGTTATACCTTTGCACCTTAGCCTACCGTGTAAATTAAGCCTATTTTATCAATGTTGCTAGTTGCTTTTCTGTAAAGTTTTGTATTTCCTGTATCAAAGTGAATTTTTTCTATCTTTGTAATGGTTGGGAAATTGCACAATGCAATGGGAAAAATATGTAGCTCATAAGTTTCACTACTTTCGCGATAATGAATCATGTCCGAAGAAAAAGTACTTCAAGGAAAAGATTATCCGGATGAATTATGATAGTGAAGAGGGTGAAATTAAACTGAGATTTACGATGTATTGCAAAAAAAAGGAGAAAAAGAAAAAAGAAGAAAAAAATGAGAAGGAAGAAAAATAGTCAGTTCAAAAGAAGTTTATACTGAAGGAATCACTTGGAAGGATCGATTATTCGTTGATACGTTCAAAAAATCAACGATGTAAAGTCTTGTAAAAAGTGGCCGATATCACCACTTATGTAAAAGTATGTAAAGAGCGGGATGTAAGGGAAGTTGGCCATTATAGGAACTCTAACTTAGGTTGTCTTTGTCATTTCTGTGTTCGAGGCATTTATCTATATGTTCGAGTCTTTGTTATGGAATGGTCGGGGAAAGTTACTAGCAACCACACCTTATTTGTTGGCTTAATCTATTTGTTTCGTGAATTTTACTTAACATCCATTTTACTTCCCTTTCCTAACAATTAACCTTAATGTCTACTCGAACGAGGACTTGTTCGAGCATGCATGTCTATTCTGTCGTTACGGCCTTGTATGCATGTCTCAGATGCCTTGTTGGATGACGACTTTCGGTGAAAGTTAGAAGCTCCCTACCCTATATCATTCTTCATCCTAACCGCTGGTTAAACACGAACAGGGATGTGATCGGATTGTATATGTCTATTCCTTCGTTACGGCCGTGTATGTACGATACTACTGCCTTGTTGGTGTGGTACTTATGGTAAAAGACTGTTGAATGATCAACCTTAAGACTTCTTAACCCAATTTATCTTTTGACTTGTTTCTCCTCAGCTTTAGCGGTGGAGATGTGTATCCTTGACAAGCCTATGATACGAAGCTAATCACGACCGAGCAATTGAGCGTACAAATTAAATGTTGCACCCTAGATTAGTCGAGTGATCTGAGTGTTTTCATTTCCATATTTCGTGAGGAGCTTGGTTATGTACAGGTGATTAGGACAAAATGATGCTTAAACAGAAAAACCTCAACTTCGGTTGGGACACAATTTCATAAACTAAAACTTTTCTAAAGTCTACTTGAGGACAAGTAAGATTCAAGTGGGGGGATATTTGATGACATCAAATAATGTCACATTATTATATCATTTATCCCATCTGTTTTGCCCACTTTTATATAATTATTGCATTATTTGGTACTTAATTGCTTTAAAGTTGAAAATGCAGTAATTTAGGAGTGTTTTGGAAAGGAAAGCTAAAAGGAGCATAATTTAGAGCTAAAACGAATACATTTGAAGATTGCTAATTTCTGACACATACGCCATATCCAGTTAAAGAGATGCGGCGTATCAGCACCAAGACTTCACAAGAAATCGCGCTTAACTAATTCCCAATACGGCGTATCAATTTGCTTCCATACGCCGCATCCAACTGGATAAGTATTCAAAGATACAGTAATAAACGTAAATTGGGAATGATATAACTGATTGATTGAGAACGTAGTGCGCACTCCAAGGAATCCAACCCTATATGTCGTATCATTCAAGAAGCATACACCGTATCTAAAGACTTTGAAGAACTCAAGACCATTGCCTGACTTTGAAGAATACGCCGTATATACGCGTATTAGATACTTTGGTCAAAAATCAAGAAAAGAACACATTTTCAGCAGATATGGCGTATCCATGGATATGGCGTATCCATAAAGTGGATATGGCGTATCCAAACCTGCTCAAGAAAATTCTAGAATATTTTATTCGTGGAGCCTACGCCAACCAATCCCGATACGCCGTATTGAGTTCCAATACGCCGTATCGACTAATTTTCAGAGTCTATAAATACCAAACCCTAAATATGATTTAGGGTATGCTTTTAGCCACCAAGTTTGATTTCCAGCATATCTAAGAAGCCAAAAAGGTCTTGTAAAGTGCTCGAATCGATGGGAAAACTCTTGTAATCATTTACACTATATATGCGCGTTTGGTTAGCGTAATCTTTCGTTACTTTAATCATTCATCTATGAATTTGTGTATTGTTACAATGACTAGCGGCTAATACCTTTAGGTATTAGCCGTTTTTATGATAATATAATGTTTGGTTTGTTTATCTCGAATGCTTAATTCATCGTTGCTTGTTGATTATGTTTATCAATTCATACCCGTTTACGTGCTTAATTATGCGACCTATCATTCAACCGGGTCTAGTCCTACATATTTAATGCGCTGATACTTTGGTGTTATATGGGCGTAGGCTAAGAGTCCGGGATAGCTCTCTATATTTACATGTAAGTTAGTAAAGTCCCAATGGGCTAGGGTTTAATAAGATCATTATTAATCTCTTAAGATAGATTATAATCAACAAATAAAATACTTTATGCTGATACGTTTAATTGTGACAGGATTCAACGTGTCTAGGTCTTAGGAAGAAGTACTGCCTAAGTCTAGGAATGATATAACCCTCGAGATAAGTCATTCATTGAACTAAATAAGCAAACCAATGCTTTATTTGATTAAACATGGCTAATATTGTTTTCCTTATATAAGTCTTGACCGCTTCTTTATCTTTTGTCTATCAACTTGTGTGTGTTAAATTGTCATTAAAACCTTAGATTGGACACAAAATTCGTGCCAGTCTCTCAGGCTGAAACCCCCCTTTTGCATTAGTTTTATGTTTAACTTAGATAACTAAAATAATGATAGAATTAAGACTTAACGCTCTCGCTCTTAGTGATCGAAACCCTACTTACCAACGAAACTACAACTGACCAGGTACACTGCCCTTTAGAGTGTTGTTTTTAGGTATAGTCGGCATAAAATAAATAGTAAAACTTGATACATAAATAATACCGACACGACAACACATCACTTACAAAGATGGATGAAGATGGATGCTTAATGATGCAAGATTACCCTAACTAACTAACCAAACCCTAGTTTTATGTTTCTAAAACCCTTTGTTTATACACTTAACTAATAAAATCACCCAACACTTAGTCTTGTGATCTTCTTGCTGCCAATATATAGGAGAGAAAGAGAGAGTGATATGTCTTTGTTTAAGTGTGAGAAGTGAATGGGGTACTGAGTTTTATTTATAGGGCAAAAGGTGTAGCTAACTAGTTAGTTCATTAGATTGGTTAAGTGGTAATGATCTTAGTTAACTTAAAAGCATCTAAGGGAACCAATAGTACTATGGGGAAGGGTTTTATGACTGCAAATTTCCTAGGTTATGGGGGGGTGTAAGAGGGGGGTTTTCTATGGTGGTTGACCATAGGGATGTATAGTGGTATAAGGTTTTAACCATGGGGTTCTTGGTAGGTTAAGGGGACATGAGGTGATGTGTTAAGGAGGTACAAGGGGGCGGTTTTGTTGGAGAGAAAAGAAGAGTTGTGTAATAGTTTCAGTTATTATAATGGAATGTTGTAAGAGGTGGTTAAAGATAAGTAAAAAAGAAAGGGTAAAATTAGGATTATAATGTGTAAACGTTTAAGAATTGTTTGGTATGGGATTACTTAGTTAGTTCATAGAGAGTATAAGGGAGACAAAAGTACAATGGGGAAGAGTAAATTGGAAGGGGTGATTTTTCACGGTAGTTGACTTTGTGAAAGGATGATGGTTAAAGATTTTATCCAATGTGCATATGGTAGATTAACTAAACATATTATGAAAAGAATTGATGGCTTAAGGAGTACAAGGGGAAGGAAATAATTTGTTTTAAAAGTGTTTAGATATTTTGAGGTGTTAGTAAAAGAGGCGTATTGTGTTAGGTATATTTTGCATGCATAATGCAAGAATTAAAAGACTTACGTGAAATTAATAAAAAAGAATGCAAATGATTATAAAGCCATACTCATGGGAATGAAAATGTACTAGAAAAATGTAGACTGTACTTAGTCTAGAGGCGTAACGTGTTCAAAGTTGTTTTTCGTTGTACGTGGGATATCTTCCCGATTATAGGTTAAATCAAGCACGTCTATGTTCAAAGTAAAATATTTCAAGTGAATGGTTAAATATTAACCTGGAAAAACGTTAGTTGTCATAGTTTCCGTTTAAAAACTTAAATATTTTATATCAAATAATCAATCAAGTATGACGCAATATGGAAAGTGTCAATAGTAGTTCTACAACAACTATATATAATAAAGCATGCCAGAAACATAAATATTGTATAAGCACCAAGCCACACCAGAACTTAATCAACACCACAAATCACACAAGCATAAGCATGATGCAAATATAAGTGTAAAGCAATACATGAAAATATAAACGTAAAGCAATAAGTAAAAGAAAGCACAAAACAGACATGATGATTTATAGTGATTCGGTCACCAAGCTCCTCTTCGCCCTACTCCACACCCCGAGTACCCAATTCGAGAGTTACTTCACTAGTCAACAAGTTCATTCATGGCAGAGAAAACCTTACAACGTTGCTTACAATATTTTTTGATACTAAGCTAAATGTCGAGTTCTTCTTTGGGTACAACCAAACTAGTTATGTTTATGGCCTAACATAACAAACCCTTACATCGCTTAAAATATTTTCTAACATTAAGCTAAATGTCAAGTTCTTCTTTGGATACAGCCAAACCTGTTATGTTTTGTGGCCCAACATAATAAACCTTGTGTTTTAAGGCCTAAACACATAAACCATTTAACTTATAATCTATATGAAAATGTTACAAATTGAGATCTAAGACTTAGTAGTCAAATGGATATAACTCTATGAAACTCAAGTGATCAAAAGAGATCACTTCTTATGTAGAGAAACACTACACTTCACCATATACCACATTGATGCTAGTTCAACTAACCTAGATCACAACCTACAAACCTTTCCTTATACTTAAAGCATAATTGGAATCAAGAACAATAAAACTTGCATGCGAGTGTGTTTGAGCCATGAGTTTTATGTAAGAGAGGAGGGGGAAAATAACATTGTTATATAGGAAAAACTTACTTGGATAAAAGGGTTAACCCTCTAATTTGTATTAGGATGAATGACTATTAGTGTGACCTCACTAATGGACATTAACATGTATGGATATTAGAATGCACTTCTATTCCTTCTTATCTACTTCTTTTGATGGGCCTTATAGAAGCCTTTATGGGCCGGCCACTATTAGGCCCCCAATGGGCTTATCCATTTGCTTGGCCCGATCCTATTAACTAAGTCCATATGTGTAAGAGTCTCGAGACGTCAAGATGAGTTAATGAATATAAGCTTTGATGATTTGTGGTTACGAGTAACTGAGTTGATGAATGTATGCTTTGGATGTATCTTTGCTTGTGGTCGATAAAGATGGTGAGATCTTTGTGCGTTGAAGAATACTCTCGAGATGTAGAGAGTAGTTGATGAATGTATGTTTCGATGATTTGTGTATAGGAGTAACTTGCGCACTTCACACTATGTTTTACAGGTTAAATGTTTGGCTTTATTAGAACTGAAGAGATTCTTTATTTTAAATATCGTAGTATTTGCACTAACAATGATTTAAAAAGGAAAAATTAGATTACTACGTTGACGAGGAAGATCTACAGTGCCCTTAATGGCTGTGTGGTATTTCGCTGCTGACTTCATTTATAAGCAGTGAAAAGAATTAAACGTGTATGAATAAAATGTATTACAAACAAAAATAACATGTTTGCATATGTCAAATACATTGCATTGCTAAATCCCCAAAACTCTTCCTACATAGAACACCTCAAAGAGTTTACCAACTAACACTTTTTTTAGTTATGTTTATGATACCTTAAAGCATTAAATAACGCAAGACTCGCACCTTCACCTTAGGGGATAAACCCCACTCCTTTTTTGCTCCAGAAGGAAAACCCCCATGGAGAGGCTCAAACCCGAGACCTCCCGCATGTGGTAACAACCTTCCCAAGGTTACCCTTGGTGGCCATCTGAGCTAGCCTAAATAGTTTGGGCGCATTTTATGACCGGTTTGCTTAACACATAATAGTACATTGCAAGCATATGTCGATTTCTTCCACTCCCTTTACTCTAACATTAATATAATCATTTTGGTCTACATGGATAGCCTAAATAAAAAAGATGAACAATAGTTTAACAATAGTATACAAAATAATCACAATTTGGCTCACATATTGTATTGCCTAAAAGTACGCAGGTGCATACTATGGCCACTTAGTTTTCTCACTGGCCAAAATACGACGTAATGTTAAACTAAATAATCATATCCAAATAACCGTTATCTAAATTTGACACGCAAAAATAGCCTAGTACCTATATAGAAAACTACATTGACATAAAGTAGCGTTCAATCGTTTAAATAACTGATAATACCATTATGGCAAAAGTGTGAATAAGTTGGCGTAAAACGTAGGAACAAACAACGCACAGAAAGAACACATTATTGTTTTAGTGTCCATGTCACCGATATTTCAAAGTATAACCGTATTAATCTTAATTTCTAGCAAATATATGAGACCCATAGAAAAGTAATAAATAGCATAGCCCACAGAATTCGTATGGAGAAAGCCACGAGCCATATGTGGTAAATGTAAGAGAAGTCAGAAGCCTGTATGCACATAACCATTCTCGTAAAATCACCTTTTGCCACCCAAAATAGGGTTAGCTGCACAAATGACTAGATTGGATCCTAACAATGCTATATTCACCCAACCATACTTTACAAGAACATCTTACTCCAACCATCATATAGAACCTTTATATCAATTTCTTCTACCCTCCTCACTCTATCATTGTCATGCCATGTCAACGTTTCTTGTATTGCCTAAATACAAAGGGAATCAATATGTTAATACATGTTTTAAGAAATTTTACATGCTTGCTCAGATATAATAGCATATGCAAAGACCACTTGCAATTTATAACTTACAATTAAACATGTAAAAAGCTGAATCAACCAAGACTAATATTTGACAATTTAAAACATTAACGTTACAAATTTAATTTTACCAATGAAGCAACCAATCTCCAAAATAATAACCATTGGCTTTGCGATGCACAAAGACCTCTCCATGACAGCATCAATGCCACTCTAAAAGCATAAATTCATATATAAAAATAGCTCATTAACAATATTAGGAACTCTAAACATAATAAAAAGATACATTGAATGACATCAAGGAAAGAAGATGACAACATTGATATGCTCCCTTCACAACTCACTTTATATGTTTATATGGTGATACGCTTTCTCAATATCCAAAATAAAATACCGTAAACATAACAATTGTAAAACAAAATTAGATTTTTATTTTATAATTCGCAAGAGACACAAACAAACAATCATTACCACAAATTATACACTTCATTAAATAGACACGAGCAAGCATATAAAAGTAACAACCTTTACGATTCTTTATACAAAGTGCATAAATCAGTAACATTGATATTTTGCCTTTATAAACTGACTTTATATAGTGTCACGCTTTTATAATATCCAAAAAAATACCGTATATAGAACCGTAAAGGGGGGTGAATACGATTTTCTTGACTTCTTCGAAGTTTATAAAAATTCAAGTCTCGAAGGAACCGAGTAGTGTGATGATCCGCTTAGCAAAGAAACAATAAGTAAATGGAGATAGATAGTGAGAGAGAGACCACGGTATATACTGGTTCCAGAAGGGGGGTTTAGTCCTTTCGTACGTCCAGTTGCGAATCTACGATACCTATACTATTCCTAGTATAATACTTATGGTGGACTATAAACCGTATTACAATATAACTCCACCGATATGCATAAAGATTGGCGCTCATAAAGAAGAATTACTACCTACGATATTCCACCTTCAGAATCCACCCTTAAGAACCCGTGATTCGACTTAACCTCTAGGATCACTTAGATTAACTAGGACCACTAAGAACTTCTCCTTGGAAGCTTACCAAACCCCAACTAGATCCTCAATGATATAGGCTTGATCACTAAGATACAAGACTTCTCTTACAACCAAGTTAAATATAAAGTTGATTTAAGAATCGATCCCTAACCTAGCCTAGTGACTCGATTCTAATAGAAAGGGTATGAGAAAGAAGACCCTCGACTACTAATACACAAGTGTGGATTAAGTACTTGTGTGTCTCTCTTACAAAGATGTGTTCTTCAATAGATGATAGAAGAGAAGATTAAGAACACTTTATTGTTAGACTTAGAGGATAGGAGAAGAGAAAAGAGAGAAAAGAATGTTTACAAGAGGTGAGGAATATAAAGGCCAAAAGAGAGTATTTATAGGCCAAGAACCCAAATGTGGGTAAATGATTTCGAGTGTGGCGTGTTGGCCACGTGTCAATGCATGGCCAGCGCGCCAGAGACTCGAAACCATTTTTTAGATTCTTGGATTTTTAATTACCCGCTCTTGTTAAACCCCTAATTATACTTTACGCTATAACCTTTCAATAATTCTTATACTCAAGGTCAACCAACTCAAATAACCATTTGATAAAAGCGTTTATGAAGTATTTAAAAGCCTTTTACTTGTCAAATATTATAAAGATTTGAAATAGCTAGTAAGAATACAAGAGAATATTCTTAGAATATTTTTTGCTTGGAGAGAAAAGGGGGAAAATTTTGAAATTTAAATTTCAAATAATTTAGAACATGTTGGATAAGAGAGAATGGGTTGTCAATGATTTGTCATGAGTTGGCATGATGTGATAGAAAGGAGCCTATTGATCTTACTTTGAAATAGATGGTGAGGATGTGAAGAATAGAGGTAATGAGGATTAGTGAAGTGGCAAGATTAATGGTAGAAAGAGAGGTGTGTTTGTTGTGTGAGTGAGAAGTGTATGTTTATGAGAGAAAGTATGTTTGTTTGAGATGAGAGTTCAATCCAAGGATAGAAAATAGAATAAGGTATATTTGATTGATGAGGTAACTTGATCAAGGATAGAAGAGAAAGTATGTTTGTTTGTTTATTTGAAATCAATCCAAGGGTGGAGAAAAGAATAAGGTAATTTGAACTGATGAGATGGCTTGATCAAGGATGAAGATGAAGGGGTGTGTGTGTGTATGTGTGTGTAATTTAAATGTTCTGAGGAAGAAGGTAAATAGTGAATGATTGGTGGAGAATGTTTTGATAAGATATGGACGAGCCTTTGTTAGGAATGTAGGGAACAAAAGGTAAAACAAGTACAAGGATAGTACATTGTGTGAGGTGGCATATTAAGGATGAGATTTGGGGATTATTTGGTAAAGGTTTAGGTAAAGAAGGGTTTGAAGATGAAGAATGAAGATGATGAATATAAGGATGAAATCAAAAAATTGATTTAGGTTAATAATTACATTGCCAATAAGAAAGAAAAGAATGGGAAAATGTGATTATGGGATTATTAAGGAAGAAGGTGTTTGGAGTGTGTGAAGGATGAAATCATTTGCTGGGTAAGAAGGGTAAATAAATGATTAAGAAGAATGGGTTGTAGGATTGTGTAGAAGAAGTGTGGACTTATACATGTGAGAAATACATGTGAGTTTGAAAAACATTTATAGGTGAGGAGATGAGAAAACTTAAAGTATAATTAATCTCCAAATACCACAAACTTATTTAGTCATTTAGACTGCAATCCATGATAATCAACAATGAATTTGATCACTAATCATCTTGATGCAAAAGCTAAGTGCTTTGCATCTCAAGTAAAGTGTATCCCATAACGGGAAAGGATGCATTTACGCAAAGTGACCTTTGACTTAGTTTGACCAATAAGGGAGTAAAACCCGTTACATGATTAAGAACAACGTAAATCCGGATTAATGTAAAATGAATACTTTCGTTTGATGGTATGTGGAAAATGTAATCATACTAGGTTTAGAAAAAAGTTTCGGCCTTGGCTAGAGGCGCTTGATAAAGTATTTGAGTTGGCGTTTTGTTGAAAAATGGGAGGATTCATTTTTGCTCCTCTCTAAGTCTAAACCTCATTTAGAGTGTTCCTAAATGCTCAAATACTATATACATACCTTTATTGAAGTTTCCACATGTGCTGGGTAAGAGGAAAGTCGACGTTGCAAAATTTGTAAAATGGATTTCGAGAATGACGTTACCCTCACGCTCCAGCGCGCCAAAATAAAGTGTTGATTCCTTGTTCAAGTTATAGATATTCTTTTTCCCTTTCTGTGGCCTTTGAATCAAGTAAATCAAAGCCCGTATGAAGGAGTTGTGGTCAAAATACTAAAGCATCTTCTGTCGTCATCATATAAACTTGATTTCATCTTATGACTTTGTTTCTTCATTTGATTCTTTTCTCACGCACATATAAGGCATGTTCCTCTCTTTCAAGCTTTCGATACTAATTTTAAGTATCTCATATATATATTTTCATCATCAAAATACAAAGGAGATCTTAATCATCATTTTTCACCAACACCGTAAACACAACATATCGTCAAACAAAAATACATTTTCATTTTTTAGTTCGCAAGAGACATAAAACAAACAATCATTATCAGTGTTGCAAAAATCGGCCTAGGCGGCCGATTAATCGGCGCCTAGGCGCTAGGCGGGGATTAACCGCCTTGATTTTCACTAATCGGCCTTATTAATCGGTTTGGTCGAAAAATCGATCAACATACGATTAATCAGATAAAAATCGGCTAAATCAGCCAACTCGGTTACGGGTAGAAAATGGCCAGGTCGGGGATAAATCGGCTAATTCGGACAAAAATCAGCTAAATCAAGTAATCTGATTAATCCATGATTAATCCCTGCCTAACTGATTAGACGATGGGCGGTACCCGTCTACCCAACTAGCGCCTAACGAATTTTACAACCTTGATCATTACCACAAATTATACACTGCATTAATTTGGCACACGCAAGCATATGAAAGTAGCAACCTTAACAATTCTTTATACAAAGCGCATAAAATCAGCATTCGTTTCTACACACCATTCTTTAGAGAATATCATAAAACACATACTACCACAACTTATACAAAGTATAAAATTTTCCACTCATAGCTACATACCAGAATTTAAAAGATCTAACATAGCTTAAACAAACATAAAGACACTCTTAGAAATCCAACCGCCACAATAGCATAATCAATGTCGAATTTAAAACACAAATTCAACTATAAAAACATATCCTTGATAAGATTAAAAATTCTAAGAATACTCGAAAAAACTACAACGAATAGAATTGATCGCAAAAGCTAATAAAATATATGTTTTGTCATTTGAAGCCCACTTTATACAGCCACAGACCAACTCGCAAAACAAAAAATGAGTTCATTCTTTTAATTTTCAGTAGTTATTAAATCAACAGTGAAAAATCTGAATTATACATAACATATAATCGCATACAAACAATAGCAGAATTTGTCGAATTTAAAACACAAATTTAAATATAAAAACAGATCTAATTCTAAGAAGAATAGAAAAAACTACAATGGATGACATTAATCGCAAAAGCTGATAAAAGCTATGTTTTGTCAGTTAAAGCCCACTTTATACGCCCACGGACCAACTCACAAAACAAAAGGTGAGTTTTTTCTTATAATGAACATCAGTTATTAAATGACCAGGCAAAAACCTAAATTATACAAAACATATAATAACATACAAACGATATCAAGATAAAAACAATATGGGCTTCAGAATGCTAGTTTACAACACTTAAGAAATCAAATTGAGTAAATCAAAACTTAACTAAGAACAATAATGAAATCAGCAGGCATCGCCATAACCTATGCAGCAAATATATCTTCCATCACCTAACAAATTAGATGCTATGAAAACAACTTACACGCATCATACAAAATCAACACTTAAAACCACTTATTACGGTTTAAAAATCCATTGTATATCACACACAACAACAACAAACTACACAAAGCCTAAATAATCAACAAACATGAACAAATATCAAACTGCAATTGTTTTATTGGCTCATGTCTTAGGCCTATTAGGATTTAACTTACCCACAACATATAAAATCAACACTTAAAACCACATATTAAGGTTTAAAAGGCTATTGCAAATCACACACAACAACAAACTACATAAAGCAAAATAAATTGGCATGCATGAACTAATATAAAACTGCAAATATTTTATTGGCTTATATCTTAGGCATATTAGGGTTAACTGACTCCAAACACCTATAAAACCACCACTTTATTAATCCAATAACAACAAACAAATACCACGACTCTATTAATCCAATAATGGCAAACAAATATAAAAATACTCGAACACCATAGGTTAACGAATTAATTAAACTTCTATTTCGCACTCCAAACCACCAAAACCACTAAACAACCACTGCAGCATCAAATCTAACCAACATCACCGTGTATATATTTAGAGATAAACCAAGAAAAGGCGCATGCTTCAGCATAGTTTGTTACAAAGAGACCGGTTGTAATGGATCTCAAAATTAGAGATAACAATCAAAGGAGAAAGAAAAAAAATATTGAAAGAAATAACAGCTGCATGCATTTTAACATCATGAGCATCTGACACCAAACCTATGCTCTAGACATGCATATGTTCACGAAGCCGCGTATATGCTCTCGCCTAGGGTCTATCGAAGAGGTGAGTACATAGTTTGTAACGAACTGGGCCAGCAAATAACGACCGATAATCCAACCTTATCACAACCCAAAAAGAAAAACCGCCCAACTAAGAACCCACTTAACCAAAATGACACAACACTCAAAACGACCTCATTAATGACCAAAACGACGTCGCCACATGCTTAATGTATAATAGGTTAAGTAATTATCTGGTTTGTGAGTGTGTGTGGGGTATGTTTGTATAAAATTGGGTATTTTAGTGAAAAGTGGTGTGGTGTGCCCATTAGGGATAAAAAATAGAAGGAGTAAGGGAAGATAAATAGAGAGAAAAATAATGTGACGCTATGATGGAAGATGAGATGGTGTAACCATTGAGGGTAGCATGACAAGTTTTACTATACTATTTTCTCACATTAAAATTCAAATAATGTTGCCTAAAGGAAATAATTTTCTTAACTATGTTTTCACAAAGAATTTCAAAAAAATGCATAACATCTTTTGACTATATTTTTCGAATGAGTTTTTATAAAAGTAAAAGAAAAAAAAGATTTTTTTTATTTACTCTTAAAGATTAAAAATTTTAAAAGGTTCATCCACAGACTCTTCTATATAAGACACCATATTACAATTTTTTTCATTATTATTATGTTAGTTTATAATTGATGAAATGAATAACTAAAATATCGTAATTAAAGTTGTTTGTCGCAATAAAATCTCATTCTTTTGCATGTGTAGTCGTCTACTCACTATTTAAAGAGTTTTATTGATTTGTGTTTCAAAGTTCACAACATTATCTACTATCACTTATTTTTTGTAAATAATACCTTTTATTGTCTTGGCTAAAGCCTTGGTATAGTGGTTAACACCTTCGTACCAACACATGAGCATGCATATACTCTTACCACCAACTCCCGTGTCCCGTTGTGATTACCGATTATAACCATTAGTACATATATACTCTATTTAAACTTAAATGTACCATACAATACGTACATTCAGATCATTAGTGATGTTTACGTGTGATCCTTAGACACCATTACGTGCAATCTTATAAGTTATTGTACTAAATTTAATGAATAACGCGTTAAAATTTCAAGACGGTAAAGTTTATATGTTTTTTGTTGAGCTGCCGGTAATATTTGTATAACTATAATGAGTAATTGTTACTTCATCCGTCTCATAATTATAGTTCACGTTTTCTTTTTGGGTCGTTCTAAATTAATTATCCACTTCTAAAAATAGATAGGGAATTTAGACTAAGTTTACCATATAACCCTCACTTGAATGTATGTGGGTGTAGTAAGTACAAAAAAAGTACGTTGGTCATTTCGGCACAAATAAGAAAGTAGGTTGGTAATAAATGGTTTTTACCTTATTATTATTACAAACTTTAAAAACACAGTTTTGTCCCGACTTAGGAATTAAACTTGTTTATTACAACTTATTAGTAACGAAACTTTTGAATTTGTCCCACGTTAAGTAATATGGTAACCGGTTCACCAGGTTGCCTGTCCAAAATTATACACATTATTTTTTTAAGTTTGAAATTGCTGACATGGAAATGAGTTGGATTTAAAACACTCTACAACTGTACACATCATCTTATTTCTTTTAAAATACTTTTAAAGGATGACTTGGAATATGAGATGTACTTTAAGTATTTGACTTTGTCAATTTTCAGCATTATTATCTTCACCACCACTATCTTTTCTGATGAGTATTTCGACGACCATCATCTTCTCCAACATTATTCCGGGTGACCATCATCTTCTTCGATAAGTATTCCGGTCTTTCTTACTTCGTAATAGATGTTTCTTACTCTATAGAACTGCACTGGATGCATCACAATATCACATATACGCCCATTTCAAATAATTAAGGTTCTTAGTATCTTGTTTAGTCTATAAATGACAAACATATAGCAAAATATCTGACGTGTCTAGTATGGATGCATCACAATATCACACACACTACCTCTTAACATCTTGGGATGCATAACATGTCTGCTATGCACGCTTGATAAGTGTAGAATACACATATCTATTTATGCTTAAAAAGGCCCAAATAAACCCAAAACGGATCAAAAATGGCAAAAATGTGCTTGTATCTGAGTTTTATGTGTGCAGGTATGGATATGTCAAATATCAAAAGAAATCAGTCAAAAACGAACACGAGAACGGATGAGTGATCAAGAAGCTAAAGATCTCAAAGCCGAAGCCAGAGAAATCATGCCTCAGCCTTCTACAGTCAAACCACAGTCAACCCAAAGCCAAGCCTCCATTGTTTTATAAACACAAGGGCTAAATGTACAATTTCCCAAAGTTATTTATAGCCTAAAAACGTGTGAACCAAACACAAGGGCCAAAGTTGTAATTGCCTCTTAGATATCAAAAGGCGCGGGTCACACCCGGGTTAAACCTAACCCGTACCCATCCCTCTTAGCCAATCACAGCTCGACCCCCAACCCAATTACCCGGATCCTAACCCAACCCTAACCCGACCAACCCGGTAACCCTTATAACTCAATAAACAATTACTGTACACCCTTTTACCCCAAACTCGATTCACTCTCACTCACTCACACACGAACACTCATGAACACCCCGAATCCACCTAAACCCTAATTAGTTAACCCCTCACCTACACTCAAATTAACCTTAGGGTTAATGGCCCTCTCACAACCCGTAACCCACCTATCACTATCATCTCACCCCTTAACCCATGCCACCCTGGCAAAATAAAGATCAGTCATTGGTTGAGGTGACGTGCGAGTGAGTATACACTCACATATCTAACACACCCAAGCCACATCATCGATCCAGGATTATCCACAATCTAATCTAACGGTTGATGTGACATATCAAGGAGAAAGAAGAAATGGAGGGTCAAGATTGAAGCGAAGAGAAGGACCTAGAAGGTATGAGAGCTCAAGGTTTTGGGTATAAATACCCGGCTTATTCCAGCACCAGGGTAGTAATTTTTTTAGTTTTTTTTTGTTTAGTTTTAATTTTGTAATAGTTTAATTTTGTTGATTCAGTTGTTAGTAGTATTTTATGTAATTTCATTTTGAGCTGTAAGAACCCTTATTTCAGTTTAATAAAAGTGTTATTTCATAATCAATTTGTTTCTCATTTAAATACTGTCAACAAATGTTTGTGTTTGTTATTGATGATCGTGTTCAAGACTTGGAGTCTCATTTGGAGTTGGATGGCTGCTGAGACTCCAAGAGGGTGTAGTGGCTAAGGGTTAGCACATAGGTTAGTTTTAGGTTGTGATATTGATTTATGGCTTATGTGAATTAAGCCATAAGCCACAATAAGCTGGTACTTTTCTTGTTCATGCTGAACCTAAGGTACTCTTTATTTTTGTTTTACATTTGTTCTATTTTTTTGTTTTATCAATAAACTGTGGGATATATTAGAGTTAAATAAGCTGTTGGAATTGCTTTTGTTTGATTAAGCATTTTATTGAGTTGTTAAATTTCTGTCAAGTGCTTTTTATTTGCTTTATTCATGTAGTTTAAGAGTTAGATTACTAAGTTTTAGAAGCTTATAAGCTGATGAGCTTATACAGCTTAATTTAAATAAGCTGAGTTAAGTTTTAGCTTCTTCAAAAGCTAATAAGCTGTTTAATATATAAAAAATGGATGCTGTTTGTTAAGGGTTAGGAGCTTCAGGGACCTGTCTTGCATATTTAATAGTTTCTGTTAGTATTAAATTTGCATTGTTAGTCCTTGTTAGTTACTCTGTTAGTCCCTAGTTTATTTCATAGTTAGTCCTTTGTTAGTTTAAGTGTTAGTCTAGTTAAGTCCCAAGATCAGGGGACTTTTCTTGCCATTAGTTCAAACTCAGTGTGTTTTATAAAACTTTAAATGTTAGCCCGCCTACCCTTGTCTTTACTTTTTGTCATATTCAACCCATGTGTTTTGGTTATGTAGTTAAGTTTTATGAAAAATTAGTTTTAATTAAATAATAAATTAGGTTTTTAGTTTAATTAGTCAAATTAGTTTTTATTTAGTAGATTAAAATTGGCTTTATTATAAAATCTATTTTCTTCTGCAACTTTTTTCTTGGTTTAAAAAGTATTTCTTTTCTACATAAAATTTAGCTTCAGTTTTATTACATTTTTAAAAATTAATTTTCGAATTTAGTTTGTTAATATTTCATTTTCCAAAAAAAAAAAAAAAAATAGAAAAAGTTTCATAAAAATAAAAAAAATATATTAGTTTAGTTTTAAAATCTCTTAAGTCATTTTTATAGAAAAGTAATTTTTAACTTTATTTTTAAACATTTAATTTTTAAAATCTTTAGTTTTTAATTTTTAATCCTTAATTTTAAATTTTAGTCTTTAAAATAGAAAAAGTAGTGTAAAAATGTTTTTCTCTTGTTTTTAAGTAATTTAGGATTAAAATAGATTAAAAAGTATTTTTCTTAATTTCTATCAACTTAATTTTTATTTTTAGAATTTAATTTAGATTAAATAGATTTTAATTCATAAAAAATTCAAAAAGCCTTTAAAAAATATTTTTCTTTTACCTAAAATTTTCTTTAGCATTAATTTAGGTTTAGAAATCTAGTTTACATATTTTAGTTTTAAATTGCAATTGTTTTCTTAAATGTCGCATTTTATTTACTTTCGTAATTAGTTTAATTTGTTAATTAGTTGTTTAATTGTGCCTTTAATTTTAGTAGTTTAATTAAATCAAAAAAAATATCTCTTCTCTAATTCAAATCAGGATCCAAACTTAAACGAGGTTTCCATTCCACGAGTCGTTGGGGATAACGACCCGGGTGATCATACTTGCCCGGTCAAACATACGTATATTAACGCTATACACAATTTTAGGTTGTGATCCATTGCATAAGTTTAACATAGCACTTTCCACTACTCTGTTCACATGTGTATTCCAGCGACCATCGTCTTCTCCGATAGATATTCTGGTGACCAACATCATATTCATTGAATTTACTGGTTTGATTTTCAAAATAATCAAAGATCTATAAAGCATCTTTACATATCTAAAACTGAAAGTATTTTGAAACAAACCTACCTTCTTCGAGCTAAGATTCAAGCAAAAATACAAGGTTCCTTTTCGATGGCTTGACTTCGTGATAAGGGTGTGCTATTTCTTATGTGTTTCTCTTGGACGATGGTGCGAATATGATGGTGCTGGTGGGTGGTGGTTGGGGTCGATGATGTCGTGGAGATAGGTGGGAGGATATAGTGGTCTGTCATGTGTTATTCGTTCAAAAGGGAGGTGTATGTTATTTGTAGGGTTAGGATATAAAGAGAAGGGTATTTCAGTCATTTAATAATTTCAACAAATTATATAAATTAATGACGTGGAAAATTATCCGATCATCTTAGTAATTTTAGCACAAAATAACAAGTTTCGTTGGTAATAAGTTGTAATAAACAAGTTTAATACCTAAGTCGGGACAAAACTGCAAGTTCGTTGGTAATTAATAGCTTTAACCCATTAATTGGTTAAGGGTAAAAGTGTCATTGTGCAAAAAGTAAGAGTGAGAAAGCTGTAATGATGATGTTTTTCTTAAACTGTGTTTTTTGCCGATGAACTATAATTATGAGACGGAGGAAGTACTATATTTATTACTTGTATTATTTCAATGTTGATCATCATACATACATTTGAAGCAACTTAACTAAATTACGTATTATTAGGACATCTCTTATTGATAAAGCTTTTGAAGTTTATAAATTGATTAACATAAATTAAATACTATGTAGAATGGTATCCGAGCAAAGCAATGGTTTTCGGAGCATTAAAAATAAAAAAAATAAAAATTAATAAAATTATATTAAAATGGATGTTGATTTAAAGAGCAAAAAATTTTAGAAAGGGTAAAAGCCATAAATGAACTACGTACTTACCAAAATTCCTACATATGAACAATCAACCCGAAAAACACTAATTATGAATAATCAAACCGATTGGCTTTAGGTTAATCCCGCGTGGATCGGTTATTTCCATGTCGATAATACATTTTAATAATAAAAACGAATTAAAAATTAATTTTTAGAAAATTACCCTACCCACCCATTAACCCGACTCATCCCTAACGGTTATATCTTCCTTATTAAAACCCCCAAATCGTTTTTTACATCATTTTCTTAGTAAAATTAGGGTTTACGCATCCAAATCAATCACAACAACACACATTGATCATGGCCACACGTAAGAATCTTCAATTTCCCCAACTATGTAAGTGTGGTAATCCATTGGTGAGGCGAACCGCTTGGACTGTTTACAATCCATGTCGTAGGTTTCTTAATTGTCGCAATTCAAATGTAAGTGATAGTTTGCCCTTTGTTTTAGGGTTGAGCTTAGCTGATATAATAAGTTTTTTTTCATTGGTGTAATAGGTTGTTGGAAAAAGGAGTTGTGATGCTTTCTATTGGATTGATCCAGAGCTCAATAATGGGTGGTATAAGAATCAGATGATTGAGTTGTACTTGGCTTTAAACCCTGATGAAAGGTGTTGAGTACATGGAACAGATAAGGGCTCAAGATCGTTTTGAGATGTTAGAAGCAGAATATGAGGTTTATCAAACAAAGATGGAGTTAAAACTAGTTGAAGCAGAAAAAAGTAAAAGCTTTTGGAAGAAGATGTTTGTTGTCTTAGTTGTCTTGTTTCTACTAGTGAAACTATTTTAGATGTAGTGTGTGTATGAAGAATGTTGTGTTAGTGTGGATCTTTTGGAAAGATAGATTAAGTGGTTGTGTTGTAATGGTACTAGGGTTAGGTGTTTGTGAATTCAGCTGGTGTTATCTAATAAATGGCTTTTATGTTTCTATATGTTTTGGTCCCTTTATGTTTTAGTTTTTAATGGTCCCAAAATAGGCACATGGCAGACTTACACAGAGTTAATAATTGTTTTTGACCCAAATTAAAACTTTACTTTTGACCCATTCAATACATACCAAGACAATGGCAGACATGTATACAAAAGAGGACATAAATTATGCAACAACCAATATAAAAGGAAAGTTAATAGATTCTGCATTGGATACCATTTCATAAGGTACTAAATGGATACAAAACAAATTTCAAAGTTATCTTGTTTATTGGCTTTACAGTAGCCATTTTCATCCATTTATACCTAATCTACCAAAGTTTTCAAAAGATAACACAGATTGGTTTAAGGTACACAAATATAGAATCAAAAAACATCAACAACTACTCTTCATCCTCAGAAACATCAAAGGCTTTGTCAGCAGTTGATCCTGTACCATTTGCATCAAACTTGAATTTCTTTACCTTCATCATAGTAATCCTTTCAGATCTGCCCCTATTTACTTGTTTCCTTATCTTGGATCTTGTCTGAATTTGACTCTCTTGTGTAGGCACAATAGGTTTTGGATCTGGATCTTCAGCCTGACTCTCCTCAGTGGTGTAGTTTTCAGGAGCTTCATTAACAGGTAAGTCCACAGACACTTGATACACATTTAGTTCATTATCCTGCAAGTCTGAAATTGTATCAAAGGAATAAGCATCATCCAATGAATCTTCTGGCCCAGGGAGTTCTTCATCCCTAAACTCTTTTGCCATATTTTCCCAATACAAATCATTAGCTTCATTCTCAGCCCATATCTGTCTTATCCTTTCTTGTTCTGCTTCCTCTGCTGCATTCTCCCTTTCTACCTCAGCTAAAGCTTCCATATCTATCTTATTCTGATATTCCTGTATTAGTATTGCATATTATCTATAGTTATTGTAAATTTAATTAAAATATGATTCATGGTTAAAAATAATAAAATTATTACCTCTGCATTTAAGTTACCATCATCCATACTACCACCTTCTGTCAGTTGGTTCTCTTCTCCTCTTTTGATAGGACTTCCAATCCTAATTGTTCCTCTTTTCTTACTTGACCTAGCCAACACATTGGTGTTACCTCTTTTTTATTGTTCCATAGCTATCCAAGTGCCTTTAGAATTGGTTGGATTCTGTCGGGTTTACCTGCAGGAGGTTTGGATTGTTCCACAGATAAATTTGGTACTGACTGAGACTTTGAAGATGTACCCATGCCTGGGGGTTTGGCTCTTGGTTCATTTTGACAACCTTTCTTGTTGTGTCCAACCTCCTAACAATTGTGATAGTGCATCACCCTACCAACTCTAGAAACATGGTGCTCATCTTCTGTAGGATGTCTAATCCTCTATTTTCTTGGTCTTCCTGGTCTTTTCCTTTCAATTGGTGGTAAAGGTGTTGGGTTATCATAAGGTTTCCATAACTTCGACCCAGGGACTGGCCTTATGGAGTATTGATAAGCATTATACCATGATTGCTTTGAAAAAAAATCATTCACCCCCAATTTTGGTTCCATGTTCATGTGGTAATATGTTGCCATGGCATGAACACATGGAATACCACTTAACTCCTAAAATCTACAACCACGCTGCTTTGTATGCAAATTTACTCCATATGCATAGTCCCCTCTTCTCACTTCAACCTCTCAAAATCCACTAGGGTATACAATCCAACTCCTGAGAAGTAATAATATGACAAGTGGTCATTAAAATAAACCTTAAATGATAAAAACTTAAAGGGGACAGTTACATACCTTTGTTTGTCCTTCAGTAATTCGAGTCTCTTTCTAACAGATGGAGTTACTGTATCTTCCAGCTTAAAGGACTGATTCTTTACATTATGTAGATCCTGATATCCTCTAACATAGTAATAATTGTCTTACCTCTGGCTGGTACAATCCTAGAATTGAAACTCTCAGATATACCATTTTTAAAGGCTGTAGAACATCTGTTCATTTCAAAGAAAGCTCTACACCAAGAGTTTGAATCTTTAGTAGAAACGGTTGATCAACAGTGCATGAGGCTGCACCCTAAAACAATCTCTTATACTGAAGTCCACTCCACTTTCTTTTGAAGTTGGCATATATATGCCGTGCACACTGCCTATGCTTTGAATCAGGAAAAATACCTGCTACAACTTCAAGTAACCCCTGCAATTGTAATTAGAGTTAATATAACTGGAAATAACAGTGATATAACATCAACTACTAGAATGGTAAGTTCATACCTTATGTCCATCAGAAATAAGAGTGAGACCTCCACCATATCCAAGCTCTAAATCTTTTTGAAGCAGAGACAGGAACCAAGCCCAATTGTCTTTGTTTTCTACACCTACCACAACCTATGCAATTGGGTACATCTGATTGTTTCCATCCCTACCAATGGCTGTCAATAACTGTCCTTTGCATGTTTGAGTCAAGAAACATCCATCTAATCCTATAACCTTCCTGCAGGCATCTAACCAACCTTGCTTAATTCCTTTAAAGCAAATATACATCCTTTGAAAGGTAATTTTGCCATCATCATCCATGTCTTTAGTCTCTAAGTGACATGTATTACTTGGGTTAGATTCCAAAATAGCTTGCCTATACTCCCATAACTTACTGTAGTGTTCAATTAATCTCCCCTCATGATCATACAAGGCACATATTTTGGCTCTTTTGCACTGACCCATACTAACATGAATTAGGAATTTCTCCTTGATGGAGTTTTAAATGTATCCGTGGGTCAAACTTGGATTGTTAATAATCTCTCTTGCATAATGGTGAGCAATCCATTTATAAGTAACCAAACTACCAAGTGTATAGTTTCTGCAGCACTTATGGTCTGGGTATAAGCTCTTAATTTGGAATGACTTTTCAGTGCTCATCCAAGATGCCCACAACCTAAATAGACAGGGAACACTACTTTGTAATCTCTTTTTTTCATATTTTTTTTCTTACTCCACCTTTCCTTCATGGCTTCACTAGACCTACCATTCTTCTTTGCTACAGGTTTGGAACTACACTCAACATCATCAAGTGTATCACCTTTATCAGAGTTGGTACTACAATCAACATCTTTTGTTTTATCCTTAGGCTTCTTTCCCTTAAAAAATGCACATTTGCCCTCACTTACATCTCCGCCACAATAAACTAGCAACTTACTATGGTCATTCTGCATAAACCATAACTGATAACCATTGGCTACCTCATAGTTTGCCAATATATTTTTAAGCTGTTGAGGATTTTCAAACTTCATACCTAAAACTAGTTGGCATTGATCCCATGTAGTTGAAGGATCAAATGAGGGATATTGAAAAAAATGGCTTGGCTTTAAACTTAGGATCAAGAATGTCATCTTCAGGGTCATTTTCTTTATGGTAAAACCTGCCACCTAAGTTAGAAGTGGCATCATCAGTTTGGCCTATGAAATTTCCATTGCCAACAAGCTTGTTAAGCCAAGGATCATCAGTTGTATTCTTAGTAATACCTACATTTTCCTCACCCTCGTCTTCAAAGTCAACAATGTCTTTTAAATCATCTAAATTTTCATGACAAGTATGCTGCAAATCATCAACATTACACTTAAAGGCTGTCTTAACAGGTTGTTCTTTTTATGCTAACTGGTTTTCTATAATCTCCATTATATCATAACCACTATGTTCACAATAAAGATCTATTGTCGAACCATTTTCATATAATGCTTTAACAAACAAACCTACATCTTTGTCTGTTTTTAGTGGTTTAAGACATACCAATGGTTGATCTACTAACTTAAAATACAAACATGTAGGTGAAACAATAACAACCCTTCTAATTTGATGTGTTGTTATGTGGTGTATATTTTTATGATTCAAGTTTTAAATTTATATTTTGTCGACTTAACCAAAAACAACACTTTAACAGGCAGTGTACCCGGTCGGTGGTAGATTCTTGGTAAGTAAGGTGTCGAACACTTGAAGCGAGGTTAAATCTTTTAATTTATTAATATTTTGGTTATCTAATCTAAGTTAATTCTAATCTAAGTCAAACATATGCTAATCTTATGTTAGTTCTAATCCTAATTCTAACAGGTAAAAGGGGGGTTTCAGCCTGAGAGACTGGCACGAGTTTGTTGGTGACTACAATCAATTCAAGACACTTTAACCCACGCAAGCAAATTAACAGAATATAAAAGAGCGGTCAAGCCTTATAATAGAAAACTGTATTAGCAATCATTAATCCGATTAGAAGTTGGTTTGTTTATTCAGTGCAATGATTACTTATCTCGAGGTGGCATATCATTCTTAAGAATTAGGCGGGACTTCATCCTAAGACCTAAACACAATAATTCTGTCACAATTAAAGCATCTGCATAAAGCATCCTTATTTGCTAATTATAATCTATCTTAGGGATTAAGGCAATGGTGATCTTGTTAAACCCTAGCTCATAGAGACTTTACCCAGTTATTGCTTAACGGTGATTTATACTCTAGTAGTCCACTTGTCCAACTATCCAATAGAATCAGAACGTTATTTGTTGAATTATCTAGGTTCACCTGCTAGTCAACTTATTCACTAAACCAAAGGCAATATATGATATCTAGTTAAGCCAGAAGCGTATCATAGCACGGATTTAGCAGGACAATATTTGTGATCCTATTATTCTAGATGTATTAATCACTATATGGAGAGCTATCCCGACATCTAGATTACTTGGTCCTTATCACTTGATCCAGTTGAATGATAGGTCGCATATTAAAGCACATAAAAAAGTATAAATTGATAAACATAAACAAGCATACAACGATAAATTAAGTGTGACAACTGTGATTTATCGAGGTTAGTTTAACCATTAGAGTTAACTTGCCTAGCTTTATGTGTTTTAATTTATGTGTGTGTGTAAGTCGACTTGGTGGTTTATGTGGTTTGATATATGTGTTATTATATGAGTTTGTGAGAGTGAAAATGAATGATTTAATCATCCCATTTCGTATTGATGGGGATTTTGGAATTTGGCGCGTTTGGATATTATAGCATTTGTGAAATTAGCGTATCGTGTATCGTTAATTTCAGGATGAGATTACTTAGTAAGTCGAGATATAATAATTTATTAAGTTAGTATAGAGATTTTCATTATTTTATCGTCGGTAAAATTAATGAAGTGTGAATCGTTAATTTCGAGTTGAAAATTTAATTAGAATGTTGAGGTTTGATAATTTATTTATGAGGTAATTAATAAAAAATAATTTGGGAAAAATAATATTAAGTAGTGTAAGCGTTTTTATTTTAAGTTTAGTGTATTTATTTAATAAAGGTTTTAAGTAAATATGTAACAAATATAGTTTTTAAAAAATATATATAAATAACACACACACACACACACACACACACACACATACACATATATATATTTTGAAATTGTATAAAATATATATATATATATATATATATATATATATATATATATATATATATATATATATATATATATATATTAAAATTATATAAAAAAAATAAAAATATATACAATTAAGGTGTGTTTGTAGGCCGGTTATTAAGGGAAAAAAAGAAAAAAACAAAAATTAATTTGAATACAATTTGAAAACTAAGGATTATAAATACAAAATCAATAATACCCTAAATCATTTTTTTCTCTCCTCTCTCTTTTGTTCAGCCGAAACCCCCAAGGAAGAATTTTTTTTTTCTTCAAGAATTAAGGTATTGATTCGTTTGTGTTCGAGTGAAAGGTTTATGTATGTTTTCAATTAAGTTCTTGTTTAATCTTCTTATATTAGTAACTTTAATTGATGGATAATTAGGGTTCATAAATTTCCTGTAAATTAATGATATATAACTATATGGGTGTGTTTGGGAATGGATTTGGAGCATGTTGGTGTAAATGGTTTAGATTTGAACGCGTTAATTTAAAAGTTAGGGTTTGACAGAATTTTAGGTCATGTTGATTGAATGATATCTCATTGATAAAAATGAGTGTTGGTATAAATCTTCTGCCTAAATTGAATTTCAGAGAATCTAGTTTTCAAAAAGTCCAACCCGAAAAGGTTTTGAGGTCGGGAAGTTAGTCAAATAATTTTTTCAAAAAAAGTTGTCAAAACAGTAAATTCGGGTCAGATTTGGGTCTGATTTCAGGAAGTAAAACCCCTACTTAAAAGTTGAGTCAAGGCTTGGGAAAAATTGGAGGTCATATTTTATGTGTTGATTAACTCCAACTCAAAGCACAAATCCTAAATCATTGTCTAAGTATTTTTAGAAAAATCAAACTTTTTGGTGTGCATTCAGATCCGAATTTGAGTACTTTGTGATGTTGAATTTTTATAAAATATTAGGCTCAATATTTTTTTTTAAATCACAGTAGTTCATAACCCATTGAGAAGGTAGGGAATGAAAGGGGAAATTTCAATTTGATGATTTAGTATTTTATTTGTGGTCATAAAGTGACTACAAAATTCTGCCGAAAAACTGGAAAACTCGAATAAGGGATTTAAGAGTATTATGGTATAAGTAAGGTATGAGAAGTATGATAAAGGGTTTAGAAACATAATATAAACTTAGTAGTCCATCAATTGATTGTTACATCGTCTTGGGCATTTAGCCTAATCGCGTGTAACATGTGTTTTATTTGTGTTTAGTTGATTTCAAGGAATTTTTGAAGTAGCAGTGCATCAGGTGAGTTTCATAGTCCCATTTTTCTGTTTTTAAATTGGGATGGAAATGATGCAAATATTTTGAAATGTTTTATTGTTGTGATTATGTGTTTTAAATTGCGTATGGACATTGCATGACTATTATATGACTATGTGATACATGTGTTATTTGGGATCGGATGAGTACACCTACTCAGTGTTATTTGTGATATTGATTTGGGATCGGATGAGTACGCCTATTCAGTGTGATTTGTGATATTAATTTAGGATCGGATGAGTATGCCTACTCAGTGGGATCGGATGGGCACACCTACCCAATGTGATATGTTGTGTAATACATTCTGAGTGAGCTTGGTTGCTTATAGTGCCAGCTATTCTAAGCCCGAATGCGAAATTAAGTATGTGCATATGTTGATTTAATTTTTTGGTTGCATGTTAGCATATGTTCATGATAGTTCATTATTGTCCTACTTTGTTTTGATAATCACAATAAAAGCGAGTATCATTGCGTGTCTAAAACCTATGACTCTCACCAACATTATTGTTGACGTTTTAAGCATCATTTCTAGGTGAGCATAGCGAAGTTAAAGATGTTAAGATTCGTGGCTAGAGAGACCGTAGTCTTGCATGCAGAGTTTATCTCCTAGTTTTCATATCGTACTTAATTTGGATTGATACTTTGAATGTTTTAGGTTTTGAGATATTTTGTTTATGTCTTTGTATTGGCGTGACTCTTTTACCTCAATACAAGACCCTTTTTTCTTGTGTTTGGTATTGTCATGACACTTTGTGTCTATTTTCGTTTTGTTTAATGCATTTTAGTTCTCTCTATTGTTGACACCATTGTGTTGTGATGATAACCATGACATTACGCCTCTTGTTTCCGCCTTGGCGAGGTGTGACAGATTGGTATCAGAGCCATTGGTGATAGAGATGTAGGTGGTTTAACCTAGATTATAACCTAGGAGTCCTTCATTTAGCTGCATAATAGGATCTATGTGTTTAGCTATCTAGGCATTTTGTTTTCTTGTTTTTTTTTTGAGTTTGATTTCGACCCATGGGCTACTCGATATTAGAAGATCTAGAAGAGGAGCCAATTGAGGAGGAGCCTCTCGAGGAACCGAAGGAGGAAAGTTAGAAAAGGATGCCGACTCAAATCTCTTATCGGATACCTGTAGCACGTCTGAACCCGTGGTGTCGGGTTACTCTTGCGAAAGCAAAGTCAAACCCAAGCGAGGCCCAACATAAGTTTATCCCGTCTTTTACCTCGACACATTACTATCGATGATTTCTTTCGGATATTACGTATTTTTGAGCACTTAGAGACTGTCATTTTCTTTCTGTCGTTTTTGCTTTTATTTTTATATAAATAAATATTGCTTAGATGTAGCATCGTTTTTATGTTATATTAGAGTCGCGTAAGATTTACTATGTGATATATGTGCGTTATCATTGAGATGTGTAGTCTTGGAAGTAAGTACACGTGTGAAAGGATGCAATTATAATTATAGTGGCCAACATAATTATAAAGGCATCACACACGTGGACTTGTGACCATGATTGCATTGATTAGTGTTTGTTTGTAAGCTGTTAGTGTAATATGTTATGATATGTGTGATCATGATAAGGATGGTTGTATAGTTATGGAATCCTTCTTTTACCTAATGAGCGATTATTTTAGGCTTAGTTGCGTAGATAGTAAGTTTCTCTTCTATCTAATGTTTGCAAATACCCCAGATACCCGTTATTGCTACTATTATGATTGTTGGGTTTGTTCGTTGCTCAACATTTCGTTCGGATTTCTAACTCTAAGTTTAGCATCCCTTGCTTGTACCATGTTAGTATGGATGTCCTAATTTTCCTATTCGGCGTCTTGATGAATATTGGTTGTTCGGATATGCTTCTTTGGATATTGGTGCGTTTCATGGGTTCTTTTGTTGTATTGATTACTCGTATGAGTATCAAAATTTTCTTTTGAGCACTAATTGGTCCTAACATATTAGTGTGGATCATTACTCCGTTCTTTATATATCCTTTGGTTTTTGTAACATGTTGCGGCATGTTAGTACCGACGCTTTTCAATGGTTGTTCTTTTGATCGTGAGTACGGATGAGTCTTTACGTTCTTCTTGTGGTTCATAATGTCTTCGTATAAATTTTTCTTGTGCATGTTCGTTTCACTGTTATTCTGACTATATGGTTCCTTGTACTTCCTTTCGCTCTCAAACAATAGAATTGTGTTAGAGTCTTTACGGTATTTTACAATCCCTATTGGTATTACAATGTCCTTTGTTTGAGTAATATATTTATATTGATGTCGAATTATGAAAATCCTTTTGAAGTATATCTTGATGGTGTTTGGGGAAAAACTATCTTTGAAATGATCTTATGAATACGTTATGACATCGCTTTTATGTGAATGTCTCTTTATGAAAACTATGTTACAATGATTTTTATAAAATGATGTGATACAGGTTGACTGTCAATACTATGTTTAAAATGATATTTATGAATAAGATATGTTTAAAATGGTCTTTACAAATAAGATATGAAACTATTTTTTTAATGGTTAATAAATTTTATTTTATTATGAAAAGTATATTTAAAATGATTCATAATGGTAAGATGCGATACACCGTTAAATAACTGTCTCTAGATTTTTTTATGACAACCATGTTTAAAATAAATTTTATAAAGATTATATTTAAGACGATTTTATATATATATATATATATATATATATATATATATATATATATATATATATATATAATGATTTTTATATTTAAAATGACTTTCTTTATTATTTTAAAATGATTTTTATAAAAACAATATTTAGATGGTTCTTTCGAGTAAAGTCGATTATTGGTATAAGAATTCTATCTTTCGTATTTATTAATCTTGATACGTATCATTATTCGATATGTGTTCCTTTTGTCTTGGTACGCTTTGTTGACTCTTTTGTTTGTGTTTCCTATCGGTATAGATATTCTATCCTTTCTTTTAAGGATTCTTATGTCATTTGATCCACATCTATTTGCATATGTGAAATCCCTTATATGTTTTCTAGCCTTTGATTCAATACTCGTTTGCTACCCTATTTGATATTTCGTAACCCTTAGAACTCGTTGATATATGTTTTATTCACCCAAGTCACTCTCCGTGGGGAGCACCTGTGTTGTTCAAAAGAAGGACGGTTCATTTTGAATGTGCATAAACTATCGGGAGTTGCACAAGCTGACCACCAAGAATCTCCCCAGGATCCATGACTTATTCGACCAGTTACAAGTTTCGCGTTATTTCTCTAAGATAGATATTCGTTCCGGTTACCATCAGTTAAGAGTACATGGAGAAGGTATTCCCAAGACAACATTTAGGACGCGATATGGACACTTTGAGTTTACAGTTATGCCTTTTGGGTTAACTAATGCACCAGTGGTTTTCATGGGCTTGATGAGCCAGGTGTGCAAGCCGTATTTAGACAAGTTTTTCATTATGTTTAACGATGATATCTTGATCTACTCGAAGTCTAAGGAGGATCACGAGTTTTATTTGAAGTTGGTGTTGGAGTTGCTGAAGAGGGAAAAATTGTTTGCCTAGTTTTCCAAGTATGAATTCTGGCTACAAGAAGTGAATTTTCTCAGACACATAGTTAACAACAATGATATTCACGTAGACTCTAGTAAGATAGAAGCAATGAAGAATTAAAAAGTACCTAAGACGCCATCCGGGATATGATCGTTCTTAGGATTGGCATGTTACTATCGACGTATCATCGCAAATTTTTCTAAGATTGCTAAACCCCTTGCTTCACTGACGAAGAAGAATTGGAAGTATGAGTAGGGCAGGGAACAAGAAGAAGTTTTTCAGACTTTGAAGGACAATTTGTGTAATGCACCAATATTGTCATTGCCTGATGGACCAAAAGACTTTGTAGTTTACTGTGACGCTTCAAATCAAGGATTAGGTTGTGTACTCATGCAAAGAGGCAAGGTAATCGCCTATGCATCACGACAATTGAAGATCCATGAGAAGAATTATATAACACACGACCTAGAATTGGGAGCAGTAGTGTTTGCTCTTAAGACTTGGAGGCATTACTTATACGGAACGACGTGTGTCATCTATATGGATCATAAGAGTCTTCAACACATATTCGATCAGAAGGAGTTAAATATGCGCCAACGAAATAGATTGAATTATTTAGTGATTTTGACAGTGAGATTCGTTACCATCCGAGAAAGGCAAATGTAGTGGCTGATGCATTAAGTAGATAAGAGAGAGTGAAACCAAGACGAGTACGCGCAATGTCCATGACTATTAGTTAAGTGTTAAGGACAAGATATTGGCTGCTTCAGGTGAGGCATCCAAGGTAGAGAACGCGACAGTAGAAATGCTACGTGGCCTGGACCAACTAATGGAAAGGAAGGAAGATAGAGGTATGTATCTTATATGGGTTTCATTCATAGGTGATGTAAGGCCATTAATTATGGATGAGGCTCATGCATTGAGGTACTTGGTACATCCATGAGCGGATAAGACGTACTATGACCTTAAAGATATGTATGGTGGCCATGTATGAAGAAGGATATTGCTACCTATGTTAGCAATTGTTTGACTTGTTTAAAGGTTAATGCTGAAACATCAAAGACCTTTGGGTTTATTGCAACAACTAGAGATACCTGAGTGGAAATAGGATATAATAGCTATGGAATTTATTACAAGGTTGCCGAGATAAAGTAGTAGGTATGATACAAATTGGGTAATAGTCGATAGACTGACTAAGTCAGCCTATTTTCTGGCAATACGAGAAGATTATAAGATGGGGAAGTTAGCAAGTCTTTATATTGATGAGATAGTAGCAGGGTATGGAGTGACCGTGTCAATCATCTCAGATTGTGATGGAAGGTTTACTTTAAGGTTTCTAACAAATATTACAGAAAGCCTTAGGGACGCGATTGGATATGAGTACGACTTATCATCCTCAGACAGATGGACAAAGTAAGCGTACAATTCAAACATTGGAGGATATGTTAAGAGCGTATGTGATCGACTTTGGTGGCAATTGGGATGTCTACCTACCGTTAGCTGAATTTTTTTATAATAATAGTTACCATTCGAGTATTCGATGTGCTCCGTTCGAAGCACTGTATTGAAGGAAATGTAAGTCACCTGTTCTTTGGGCTGAAATTAAAGAAAATAGGTTGGTTGGACCAGAATTGGTACAAGAGAGAACTGATAAGGTGGTATTGATTAAGGAAAGGCTCAAAGCGGTTAGAGATTTCCAAAATAGTTATGTTGGCAATAGGCGTAAATAGTTAGGGTTTGAATTTGGTGATAAAGTGATACTAGAAGTGTCGTCTTGGAAAGGTGTAGTGCGTTTGGAAAGAAAGACATGTTAGCACCGAGGTATGTAGGACCATTTAAGATCATTAAAAGGATCGGTCCTATAGCCTATTAAGTAAGATTGCCTTAATAATTGAGTAGTGTACTTTGTGTGTTTCATGCGTCAAATCTAAAGAAGTGTTTGGCGGATGCAAATCTGCATGTGCCTTTAGAAGGAATTAAGGCAAACAAACACTCTTCGTTTTGTTGAAGAACCTGTTTAGTTTATCGATCGTGAGGTTAAAAGTTTGAAGCATAGTAGGATTCGATAGTTAAAGTCCATTGGAACTCGAAGCGAGGTCACGAGGATTTCATAAAAACTAAGTATCCACACTTGCTCGTTGAGCAAGCTATCGTTGGAAGTACTAAGTAAAGTTGGATGCATAAGGTTACTGGCAGACTTTAGTGCACCCTTAAATGTTCTGAGGTGGTTTGGTTAAAGTTATATATTGAGTAAACCTGAAGTCGAGCTAATTATTCAAAAACGTTAAGCTTTATAACAACACATAACTTAATTTCAAGACAGTTCTTGTTTGATGAGTTGCGGGGTTGAGTTATGGATCAAGTTGTTACACAACTTAAGGTTTTTGACGAGTTTCCTCGAGGACGGGCGAGACTCATGTAGTTAGATGTTCTCTTCGCTTATAGTTGTTATGCTGCTATTTGTACTCTCGTGTGGGTAAGCAAAATTGTTAACAGTAGAAACGATTAAATTTCGGGATGAAATTTCCCTATGGAGGGGAGACTGTGACAACCGTGATTTATCAAGGTTAGTTTAACCGTTAGAGTTAACTTGCCTAGCTTTATATGTTTTGATTTGTGTGTGTAAGCCGACTTGGTGGTTTACGTGGTTTGAAATATGTGTTATTATATGAGTTTATGAGAGTGAAAATAAATGATTTAATCATCTCATTTCGTATTGATGGGGATTTTAGAATTTAGCCCGTTGGATATTATGGCATTTGTAAAATTAGCGTATCGTGTATCGTTAATTTCGAGATGAGATTATTTAGTAAGTCGAGATATAATAATTTATTAAGTTAGTATAGAGATTTTTATTATTTTATCGTCGGTAAAATTAATGAAGTGTGAATCGTTAATTTCGAGTTGAAAATTTAATTAGAATGTTGAGGTTTGATAATTTATTTATGAGGTAATTAATAAAAAAAATAGTTTGAGAAAAAAAATATTAAGTAGTGTAAGTGTTTTTATTTTAAGTTTAGTGTATTTATTTAATAAGAGTTTTAAATAAATATGTAATAAATATAGTTTTTATAAAAATAATAACACACACACACACACACACACACACACACACACACACACACATATATATATATATATATATATATATATATATATATTGAAATTATATAAAAAAATAAAAAATATAATATAATTAAGGGGTGTTTGTAGGCCGGTTATTAAGCAAAAAAAAGAAAAACTAATTTGAATACAATTAGGAAACTAAGGATTATAAATACAAAATCAGTAAAACCCTAAATCATTTTTTTCTCTCCTCTCTCTTTTGTTCGGTTGAAACCCCCAAGGAAGAATTTTTTGTTCTTTTTTTTCAAAAATTAAGGTGTTGATTTGTGTGTGTTTGAGTGAAAAGTTTAGGTATGTTTTCAATTAAGTTCTTGTTTAATCTTCTTATATTAGTAACTTTAATTGATGGATAATTAGGGTTCATAAATTTTCTGTAAATTAATGATATATAACTATATGGATGTGTTTGGGAATGAATTTAGAGCATGTTGGTGTAAACGGTTTAGATTTAAACGCGTTAATTTGAAAGTTAAGGTTTGGCAGAATTTTAGGTCATGTTGATTGAATGATATCTCATTGATAAAAACAAGTTTTGGTGTGTATCTTGTCCCTAAATTGAGGTTCAGAGAGTCTATTTTTTAAAAAGTCCAGCCCCGAAAGGTTTTGAGGTCGGGAAGTTAGTCAAATAATTTTTGCAAGAAAAGTTGTCGAAATAGTAAATTCGGGTCAGATTTGGGTCTGATTTCGAGGAGTAAAACTCCTACTTAAAAGTTGAGTCAAGGCTTGGGAAAAATCAGAGGTCATATTTTATGTGTCTATTAACTACAGCTCAAAGCACAAGTCCTAAATCATTGTCTAAGTATTTTTTTAAAAATCAAACTTTTTGGTGTGCTTTCAGATCCGAATTTGAGTACTTTGTGATGTTGAATTTTTATAAAATAGTTAGGCTCAATATTATTTTTTCTAAAAATAACAGTAGTTCATAACCCATTGGGAAGGTAGGAAATGAAACGAGAGAAGTCAATTTGATAATTTAGTATTTTATTTATGGTCATAAAGTGACTACAAAATTCTGCCCAAAAACTGGAAAACTCGAATAAGGGATTTAAGAGTATTAGGGTATAAGTAAGGTACGTAAAGTATGGTAAAGGTTTTATAAACATAATATAAACTTATTAGTCCATCAATTGATTGTTACATCGTCTTGAGCATTTAGCCTAATCACGTCTAACATGTGTTTTATTTGTGTTTAGTTGATTTCAAGGAATTTATGATGTAGCAGTGCATCAAGTGAGTTTCACAGTCCTATTTTTCTGTTTTTAAATTGGGATGGAATGATGCAAATGTTTTGAAATGTTTTATTGCTGTGATTATGTGTTTTAAATTACGTATGGACATTGCATAACTATTATATGACTATGTGATACATGTGTTATTTGGGATCGGATGACTACTCCTACTTAGTGTTATTTGTGATATTGATTTAGGATTGGATGAGTACGGCTACTAAGTGTGATTTGTGATATTGATTTGGGATCGGATGAGTACGCCTACTCAGTGGGATCTGATGGGTACGCCTACCCAATGTGATATGTTGTGTCATACATTCTGGGTGAGCTTGGTTGCTTATAGTGCCAGCTATTCTAAGCCCGAATGCGAAATTATGTATGTGAATATGTTGATGTGATTTTTTGGTTGCATGCTAGCATAGGTTCATGATAGTTCATTATTGTCCTACTTTGTTTTGATAATCACAGTAAAAGTGAGTATTATTGCGTGCCTAAAACCTATGACTCTCACCAACATTATTGTTGACGTTTTAAGCATCATTTTCAAGTGAGCATAGCGAAGTTAAGGATGTTAAGATTCGTGGCTAGAGAGACTGTAGGGTTGCAAGCGGAGTTTATCTCCTAGTTTTCATATCGTACTTAATTTGGATTGATACTTTGAATGTTTTAGGTTTTGGGATATTTTGTTTATGTCTTTGTATTGGCACGACTCGTTTACCTCAATACAAGACCCTTTTTTATTGTGTTTGGTATTGTCATGACACTTTGTGTCCATTTTCGTTTTCTTTAATGCATTTTAGTTCTCTCTATTATTGGCACCATTGTGTTGTGATGATACCCATGACGTTACGTCTCGTGTTTCTGCCTTGGCGGGGTGTGACATTATGCAATCAAGATATAAATAAAACTAAACATTCAGATCTTTATAATAATGGCTAATACCCGAAGGTACCAACCTTCAAACATCATAATTAATACAAGAGTAATGGTCTAGCTAAGGTAAACTAACCGAGTTAACGAATGGTACAAAAAACTGAACGGTTACAAAAGTATAAGAAATTACACGTTGTCTCTTATGGATTGAAATGCGTTGCAAGACATCTTCTGCTCTTTTACTCCTCTGAGAATTGACTTTTGTGGTTTAGGTATCGAGAATATGATTTAGCACACCTAAAACTTGTTTTTGAGTTTTTTATTTATAGGGTCTGGAGCCGATGTTGATACGGCGTATCCAGTGTGTTGGATACGGCGTATTGGGGTCTCTTGGAGCAGGGACCACGTTTGATATCTTCCATAATATTCACCTTTTATATCTCCAATACGATGTATTTGTCTTCACTTGATACGACGTATTGATCATGTTTCCTTCGTGGTCTTTGGTGAGTGCAGGCACAGATACGCCATATCTTCCTTGATGGATACGGCGTATTGGTTGTCAGAATAATAATCTTCAAAATATCTTCGTTTAAGCTCCAGAATGCGTGCGTTTTAGTCAAGTTTCACCAAGTACTCCATAATTACTGCACTTCTCAAATACAAACGATTAAATAACAATTTTTTGCAATAATTATACAAAATGGGTTAATTACATTGGATAAATGATGCTATAAAATAGACGTTATTTGATGTCATCAAATATTTCTCCACTTGAATCCTACTTGTCCTCAAGTAGCCTTTAGAAGTTTATAAAAAATGTATCCCTAAGGATACTTTCCGTTATGCTTTATTTGATCTATTACAAGTACACAACCAAACACCTCATGAAATAGGAAGATGAAAACACTCAAATCACTCAACTAATCTATGTGGTAACATGTAACTAATTCGCTCAATTTCTCGGTCGTGACGAGTTTTCTATTATAAACTTGGCAAGGATACACATCTCCACCGCTAAAGCTAAGGAGTAACAAGTTTATAAAGGTAAATATGGGTTATTATGATAAGGCTTAGGGTTGATCATACTTCAATCTTTCACCAAAAGTACTCCAACAAGGTAGCTGAAGCACACCTACATGGCCGTAACAACGGAATAGACATGTGAGTTCGATCACATCCTCATTCGAATTTAACCAACGGTTAGGATGAAGAATGATATAGGGTAGGGACCTTCAAACTTTCACCAAAAGTCATAAACCAACGAGGCAGCTGAGACATGCATACATGGCCATAACGACGGAATAGACATGCACGCTCGTACACATCCTCATTCGCGTAAAACCAGCGGCTAGTCATTAGGAAAGAGAAGTAAATTATTGTTAAATAAAAATTACAAAACAAATAGATTAAGTCTAAAATACAAGTTGCTAGACACTTTTTCCCGACCGTAACCATGATAAAGACACAACTATTTACAAACGTCTTGATCATAGATCAAAAACAACAACCTAAGTTGGCGTTCCTGTAACGGTCAACTTCCCAATCATCTCATACTTTACAGGGCAAGTGGCGATATCTTCCACTTTATACAATACTCTACATCGTCGATTTGTATCAACGACAAATCGATCCTTCGTGTAATTCCTTCGGTAGTTGCGAAACGATTATCTTCAAACTTTCCTTCTCTTTTTTTGTTGCGATTATTCTATTTTTTCTATTTTTTTATAAATACTATACTACGAAACTCGGTGTAATTTCACCATCTTCACGATCATAAAAATTCTGGATAATTCCTTCAATAATTCTTCATTCTTCGGACGTACCATTAATTGCGATGGTAGTAAAAATACAAATGAGTTTTGATTACTTTATACATTCTCATTTGCGATGTGCAAATTTTTTCCAACCGTACCAATATTGACACAAGACTCGGGAAATACATACTTTACACTTTAAGTAACTAGCAACTGTAAAATAAACTTAATCTAACAGGGTAGGTTAAGGTGTAAAGGTGTAACGAAATAAACAATTGGTGTAATTCCTAAAGGATTGGCTCTACAGGTTGTTCTAGGGGTATCTTACTCTTAAAGTGAGAGTAAACAAAGGGTTTATACGGGGGTTAACTAACCAGTGTAGTTAGTTAATAAGCAACATGTAAAGGCGTTTTGTGTGTAATCCTAAAATTTACCAATTTGAACAAGTTACTCCATCTAAATCATAGTACTTATCACTACGGTCTCGAATAAATATACCAAGCCAAGTTCTAAAGTCTACTACATCACCGGTACACTCATATTTTATGGAATTTGGGTAAATATTTGGAAACGGATAAGGTTAAATCCTCATAATATCTAACAATGGTTATTGTGTGCGGGTTATGTATCAAGTAATTTCACAAAAGTATACTTGATTTTTTTTATAAATTTAAGCATAATTTAAGCATTTTAGTGTGAAAAATAGGACAAGTATACATTCTAATTCCCATCCTCCCACTTGAATTATGCAACGTCCTCATTGTATAGATAAAACATTAAATACGGAAATTAAAAAGAATTAGAATGAGAAACTCCCCTGATATTTGCTCGGTAGATTCTCCATGTTGAGTTTATTGAACAAGAATTCGTGTTGAACAGCCGCCTTGAAGTTTCAAGACTCCAACACTTCAAGATCTCCAAATTTATAAATTCTCCACCAATATTCGTCGATATTTCTTTCACGAGGTCCTGTGTAAATTCTTAGAAAACAAATTGCAAATCTATCTTCGTGTATTCGTTTGGTTAGACTCGAAATAAATACCTAAAACTTGTACAGGAAGTCGATACGTTGTATCCATACCCTAGGATACGCCGTATTGATTCCTGTGTCGAATACGCTGTATTCGTTTAACGAATACGTCGTATAGAATGTGCTGAAAATAAAGACTGGATAACATCCATAAGGCCAATACGCCGTATCCATGGGGTTTGGATATGCCGTATAGACAGTCTGGGAAGACAGTCTCGATTAACAAAATTGAAAATACATTCCGGGTTGTCTCCCGGGAAGCACTTTTGTTTACAGAAAAGTCTTTAAGTTAGACTTGCTCCAATTTAATCCCATCTTTATAAAACAATTTGGGATCGAACAGGATGCCAAATGGCACATATAAATTCTTAATAAGATTTATTAGCATCCCTTTGATAATATAATTACAAATCATGATATTAAAATCTAATTCTTTGTTAAAAGTATTAGTTTTGAAAAATTTATTGATTGTATCATGACTTGTTTCCAAAAGCTTATTTGACCCATGTGCATAGGCACCAACATCCGTATTTATTACATTATCCCCGAAAGACTGTTTGATATCGATTTTATCATCATCATTGTCCTTATCCGGTTTTGAATCATTGGGATAATTTACGTTAAAAGAAAATAGATCATTAAAGTATAAAACGTTTTGTTCCTCTTCATCACATTCGGACAATGATGTTTCATTTTTCAAATCAAATTCATCGATATGCTGAGGACTCACGGTCGGTTCAGTTAAGAAATCAGTTAATGTGAAGGCATCTTTGTTAGCTATGGCTAGAAATTATTTTTCAAAAGCTTTTGAGAAAGTCAAAATCATTGAAATATTGTCGCAGGGCTCGGGGTGATGGAAACGAAAGCATATTGACTTTTTCATTATCATTTTCCGAATCCGTTTTCAAATCATTGGTAGAAATTATTTTATAAGAAAACGAGTTTTTGTCAAAAATTATCGTGTAATCTTCATCATCAGAATCGTCTAATGAAATTTTAAAGTCAATTTAATCGTTAAGAGAACTTACTGTGGGTTCACAAGAAAGTGCTTTTTCAGATGATTCTTTGTCATTAAAGGCTGTAGTTGGGAATTCGGTTTCAACGGATCTGAGGTAGTGAATGTCTTCATCATACCAGATTTTACCATACTTATCAGTTTCCCAGTTAAACACTTTACCATGTTTTCGAGCTTTTTCTTCCTCGAGCCTGATGTATTCTTCCATAGTAATGTTCGGATCGTCCATCCTATAACAATCTTACTAGAAAAACTATTAAATAATTAATACGTCGTATTCAGTGAACTGAATACACCATATCACACAAACATAATAAGCAAACAAGCAGGAATATAAACTACTCTAAATTACACTACTCCTACTGGTTAGATCTAATCTAAAAACCAAAATATAAAATAAAAATCAAGATTAAATTTCACTCGCCGGCAATGGCGCCAAAAACTTGATGTGTCGTTGTGTGGTGTATATTTTTATGATTCAAGTTTTAAATTTATATTTTGCCGACTTAACCAAAAACAACACTTTAACGGGCAGTGTACCCGGTCGGTGGTAGATTCGTGGTAAGTAGGGTGTCGAACACTTGAAGCGAGGTTAAATCTCTTAATTTATTAATATTTTGGTTATCTAATCTAAGTTAATTCTAATCTAAGTCAAACCTATGCTAATCCTATGTTAGTTCTAATCCTAATTCTAACAGGTAAAAGGGGGGTTTCAGTCTGAGAGACTGGCACGGGTTTGGTGGTGACTACAATCAATTCAAGACACTTTAACCCACGCAAGCAAATTAACAGAAGATAAAAGAGCGGTCAAGCCTTATAATAGAAAACTGTATTAGCCATCATTAATCTGATTAGAAGTTGGTTTGTTTATTCAGTGCAATGATTACTTATCTCGAGGTGGCATATCATTCTTAAGACTTAGGCGGGACTTCATCCTAAGACCTAGACACATTAATTATGTCATAATTAAAGCATCCACATAAAGCATCCTTATTTGCTAATTATAATCTATCTTAGGGATTAAAGCAATGGTGATCTTGTTAAACCCTAGCTCATAGAGACTTTACCCACTTATTGCTTAACGGCGATTTATACTCTAGTAGTTCACTTGTCCAACTATCAAATGGAATCAGAACGTTATTTGTTGAATTATCTAGGTTCACCTGCTAGTCAACTTGTTCACTAAACCAAATATCTGATATCTAGTTAAGCCAGAAGCGTATCCTAGTACGGATTTAGCAGGACAATATTTGTGATCCTATTATTCTAGATGTATTAATCGCTATATGGAGAGCTATCCCGGCATCTAGATTACTTGGTCCGTATCACTAGATCCATTTGAATGATAGGTCACATATTAAAGCACATAAACAAGTATAAAGTGATAAACATAAATAAGGATACAACGATAAATTAAGCAATCGAAATATAAATAAAACCAAACATTCAGATCTTCATAATAATGGCTAATACACGAAGGTATTAGCCTTTAAACATCATAATTAATACAAGAGTAATGGTCTAGCCAAGGTAAACTAACCGAGTTAACGAATGATACCAAAAACTAAACGATTACAAAAGTATAAGAAATTACACGTTGTCTCCTATGGATTGGAATGGGTTGCAAGTCTTCTTCTGCTCTTTTTCTCCTCTGAAAATCGATTTTTGTGGTTTAGGTATCGAGAATATGTTTAACACACCTAAAACTCGTTTTTGAGTTTTTTATTTATAGGGTCTGGAGTCGGTGTCGATACGGCGTATCCAATGTGTTGGATACGATGTATTGGGGTTTCTTGGAGTAGGGACCACGTTTGATATCTTCCAAAATATTTACCTTCTATATCTCTAATATGGCGTATTGGTCTTCACTGGATACCGCGTATTGATCATGTTTCCTTCATGGTCTTTGGTGAGTGCAGGCACATATACGACGTATCTTCCTTGATGGATACGGCGTATTGATTGTTAGAACAATAATCTTCAAAATATCTTCGTTTAAGCTCCAAAATGCGTGCCTTTTAGTCAAGTTTCACCAAGTACTCCATAATTACTGCAATTCTCAAATACAAACGATTAAATAACAATTCTTTGCAATAATTATACAAAATGGGTTAGTTACATAGGATAAATGATGCTATAAAATTGACTTTTCTTTTATGTCATCATAATTATATCAAACATCTGAACATAAAGCAGTCCATCAAATCAACATCATCTATTACCTTAAAATCGCCATTCCTATATTCAAGGGGTCTTACAACGAACACACCATCGTGATAAAGATTAATTGTGAAAGGCATTGCAGTAGAATCTAACCTGAAATTAAAATAAAAAAATTAGGGTTAATTACAAATTAGGGCTTTTTAAATAACAACATATCTCAATCAATTAGTCGATAAAAATGGTATTAAGTTAATAATTATCACTTACATTGTATGAATTGTTTGTTGAATTAAGTCATATGTATTGATTTTAGTGATTAGGGTTTTTTGAGAGGGAAAAAAAGGGGTGTGAGGGAAATAATAGTAGGGTTACGGGTTTTATTCTAGTCATAGAAGGGTCTTACACACGTGGAATTAAATAACCGAAATTACCGACGTGGAAATGAAATTAAAACTGGAAAATCAAGCTTTTACCGATTCAAACGGTAACTGGTTACCATTATTTGAAAATAGTATGTATTGTTAATCGACATTACATAATTAGTTATGAAGGATAATGTGTTTACGGGTTCGTTTTTAATTATGGTTCATTTTGGTAAGTAAGTAGTTCATTTATGGCTGTTTCCCTTATAAAAAATAAGATGAAATTAAATCATAAAAAAATAAATAGATAAAACGATATTTCAGTTTAAAAATAAAGGTGATTTTTTAGTTAAGAAGTGACACATGTCACTTTAAGATGCGTTTTCCTAAAATGAGATGGATGGTCAAGATTGCACATAACAAAAAGTTGTTACAAAAAGTTATTAAATGGATGTGTTTGTTGTTAACAGGGATATTTCCATAAATCCATAAAAAAAAAGGAAAAAGTCTGATTTTTCATACTTTCTAAATATGAAAAGTCTGAATTTTTAAACTTTCTAAATATAGAAGGTCTCAACTGCTTTATAATGTAGTATAGATTATGATACACGAATTTTTGAACATTTCCAAAATCTTAAACTTTTTCATTTTAACTAATATGATACAAAATTTTTAACTTCTTTATAAGTTTTTATGCCTATTTTTGAAACATCACGGTGCTCTTAATTCTTTAAATGCAGTTTATAAACAAAATGAGTAAATAAAATATTGTCAAAGGGCGGTGGTCGGCTTCTTGTAAAAGCTGGAAACCGTAGGACACTTGCAAAACCATGTGCAAGGAAGCATGTATATGCATGCAAAACCCTAGATGTAGTTTGAACGAATTATGTAATTGGTCAAATCCAATCCTCGTTATTTATTGTAGATGATTCAAGTTGTGTTGTTGGACTTGTTAACGTCTTTTTATTCTTTTGAGAGGTATTCGAGATGGCGTTTTATTATTGCGTTTTGAAAATAAATAAACTTACGTAGTAATCAATAATCCGTAATGTTTTAATACGAAAACTTAGAAGTGATTTGCGATAGAGACTTATTAAAACGTAATTTTGGATAATCAGCTACATACTGTGGCAGGAAAACACTAGCTCACTCCTTTACGGCAACACGAACTCTCTTTAATATCTTTAGCATCGTACAAGACAGATTAGATTTACACCTTTTATATAAGGGTTTTTCTAATATATGCCCCAGGGGCACATGTTAAGGTGGGGACATCAGGCTGTGTGTCATAGCCTGATTGGCCAGCAGTTATTTGTGGGGTCTGATAATGATCAATAACAATAACTGCTGACCAATCAGGCTGTGACACACAGCCTGTGTCCCCACCTTAACATGTGCCCCTGGAGCACATGTTAGAAAAACCCTTTATATAAATTCAAGAAACTAATAACACCTGATAAGTTCAGATGTAAGGTTCCCTTAAACCAGACTT
>BQNB010029780.1:0-13317 GCA_026074375.1 Tanacetum coccineum
TTGCTTGATGTAAACATTTAATTGTTTGATGCCCTTTTACATTGAACGCTAATTTTTAGCTTACGCGATTTAGCTTAACATTTACGATTTAAGCAAACGCGTACAATACAAAAGGTACATTGTGGATTTATCAACGTCGTCAATGAATTGAAAACACAGGGTGTTATACTAGGGGTGTTGAAAAATCTGACATGAGCCAAATTTGAACCCGAACCCAACTAACGCAACTCAACTAACACCCCTTATTGATACCAACAACATTTTGGATCTTACTTCTCCCTCTCATTCCCCGCTAATAATTTCCCCAAAATCAAAACCTAATTTTTCCCCCTCTTTATCACTTTATTTGGCTGAGTGCTCATCTCTCTTTATGCTACCACTGTTCTTTTAAAAATTTTCGTTCAACCCCAATATCAAGTACCCACTCATCTACTTCCTACCATCTTGTCTTGCCCATTTCAGATGCAACCATACCCTGCTGCCATCTTCCATCAGCCACCATCTGGGCGCATGAGTTTGGATTTAAGGTTTCGATTTTAGTTTTTGCAATCGTATTGGCTTTCAGATCTAGGGTTTTATCTTTAACTTTTAATTAGTTGTTGATGTATTTTGATTATTTGATTTTGGGTATATGTAACAGTTTTGTTTGAATTCATAACTATTAAATTTAATTAAAGGCTATTAATTGTCATGGTTTTGATATAAACGAAAGTATGTTGTGTGCTAATTTCTTGTTATTGAATTTAGTTAACTAGTGGGCTACTTGGTATATATTATGTGAGTCTATATGTATTAGACCTGATTTCCTCTAGATAATATTTTTATTTACCGTGTAATTGAAGACCCGCAGAGTGTTTACATTACACTATTTCCTACACATTAGACCTAATTTCCTCTAGCTAATATTTTTATTTACTGTGTATGAGAATCAATAGACCCTTTTGTCGAGTCTGCTTAACAGTTATGCCTTTCTTCTTTGCTACAACTGGACAAGATATTAGGGATAAGCTCACTGGTGCAGCGGATCCGTTATCTAGAAGAAATATGTCGGTTGCTGGACGCCATGGACTTTCTAGAAACAGAACTTCGGATTTCATACATCCTTTTACATAAGCTACACCAAGCTTTCCTGTAAATTTTATATACTTCTTTCAGTCATGGTGTCCAAACATTTGTACGTAGACAAGTCAGTAACATTATGATGTATTACATTTATGTGTTACAGGTTGCAAATTATGCACAAGAATTACAAGACATGAAAAAGGCAACTAAACAAGAATTCATTGCGTCATTAAAAAGGTTCATTGTCCTGTCTAAAGATTTTCACGTTTAACAAATAAAATATGTGTTTTATTACTCTCTTAGGTGTCTATTCAGGTATTACACAGGAAAATCAGTGGTTTCTCCATAGGAGCCTCAATCTATAGAGGTGTGACAAGGCATCACCAACAAGGTCGTTGGCAAGCAAGAATTGGACGTGTTGCTGGGAACAAAGATCTTTACTTGGGGACTTTCGGTAAGTTACAACATGTGTTGGTGTTTTAAAGATATTCAGCTCATTTGATTGTAAAGTAAATCAGATAAATCACCCTTTCTTAATACTATTGAATAAACGGTCCCGTATGGCTTTTTTTGCTTTGACTCTATTGAAGAAATTTTCAAATTTGAAACTCCAGAATCCATGCCACGTAAGTATCAAGTTAATCAAGTTTTTTTTAATAAGCACTACATCCCCTTTCTGTATAATAAAGCATAAACATCCATCACTGAATTTCAGGGAACTTAACAAGCTATATACGAGATGATGAACTTGGCCGCCAAACTCTTGCAGGGGTGAACCCTGTTAGCTTAGAGAAATTGAAGGTATGTTCCTGAATGCATTTTTATAATCATAAATGTAAACATTCTAACCTTGATTCTGCATGCCTTTCAAGATAAAAAATATCTGCACCTTTTTTTTTTGTTTAATTTACAATGTTTTTTCCCTCCTATGAGCAAACTTTATCTTTTATGTAGGACCACATGAATGAGTAAGCAGTTAAACATTATATCTCCAAAAGTAAAAGAATATACCGAACCCTCCGATCTGCTGATATTGAGAATTCCCCCCCCAACCTCCCTTATTAAAAGATTTTAGTTTTGGATTTGAATAAAAATGATTAATTTTAAATTTGCACACTGCCGTTGATGGAAAACAAGGAAAACTCTTCATATTATATTAACAACGATATTTGGCTCTCTCCTTATCCTTTTTTTTAGAGAGGATTATCGTCATTTGGCGTATCGGTGACCGGAGAGCTTGAATTCCTGGGCGCGCTTGCATGTGTACATGTGACATCTACATGTCGAGAAAAAAAACAGACTCACACAGTGATCCTATTGGAAGTTTCTTGAAATAGATAATTTGTTTATGATTCATACATGTTTTGGCCCCACTATCCTATTTATTCTATACTGTTTTCTACTTAAGATATTCCTTGATTGATTTGTTTTCCTTTTGTACAGTAATTATTAACCGAAGATGCAAAACCCAAATCTAACTAAACAAGTCAAATAACTACCTTAGACTGTAATTAGAGAGTTGATGATCATGTTTGTAATGGAAGTAAATTTAAGGCATATACCATTGGGTCAAAAATATTTGCCCCGCCGCAACGCGCGGGTATATTCCTACTCGTTCTTAAACAAATTGTGTTTCTCACGTCAACAAAAGGAGGTCAAAATGGGGTTTTATTTTTAGATATAAATAAATATGGTCAAACAAAGGGTAATAGATTTGTTTGCAAGCGATGGCTAGTGCATTATGCACGGCCCATGTCCCATGACACTCATTTAGGCTGGATGGAGTGGTGGTGGTAAACCCACCTGACACATCAGCGCCACATCAGCTTTCTCTCTCCAAATAAAACTCACCTTACAACTCACCTTTCAACCGTAATAAGAACTCACCTTACCAATAAAACTTACATTTCATTAAAATACACACTTTATATAAAATATACCCCCACTATATACCCACATACACTCACAACTAATTAAAATACAATATATATAAAGAGAGGGGGCCCACTATTTTACCACTCACACTAGGTGAGTTAACCACATAGTGTGCACAAAAATCGTCCGAAACTCACCACAATAATGCAACTCACCTAGGTGACTTTTGCCACCGGCGTGACACTCGCGCGCGAGTGAGAAACTCACCTAGGTGAGTTTGCACCCACTCCGTCCAGCCTTAGACTAAAGGGTTGTTTATTTTATTATAAAAATAAAAGAGTGTTTACCAAATTAAGTGGTTTCATATAAACCTTTTAATTGGCCACTTATTGGAGAGAGAGAAGCTTTAATGTTTCCCTCAATTAAAATGCATGCAAGGTTTGGGCCCATAATTCTTCCCCCACTAAAAAGAAAGAAGCACACCCTTAGTGCTGTGTAGATTTAGTGTCTGGTTTGATAAGGAAGGGGTATTTGGAACGAGAGGTGTAAAAAAATGTTGTTTCTTTTTAAATCATGAATGGACTATGGTAATGAGCAAATGGTTATTTTGCCCTTTATGCTAAAAATCAACGTGTTTTTAAAAGATCTTAAAAACAACATGCTTTTGATAAAAACATATGAACTTCACCTGGTTTGATATTATTTCATTAATTGATTGAAAAATTTATAAACTACAAAATCTAAAAGATTAACACTAAGAAACCATCTTTGAAAAATGTATGCCAAAAATCAAGAATCAATCTGAAAACTAGAATTTTTTTAACAATAAATTAAGGATATTAAATAACACGTGTGATGTTCAATCCAATATCAGATGAATTTTGCCCGTGTGAGGAGCGAGCAGATAGTCGAAGGAAGGAGGCGCCGATAACGTGAAGGTTCCGGCAAGGTGGAGTAGTGGAGTGACATGTTTCTGGAGTTCATCTTTGGTCAATGAAGTAATTGGGGAAGATGAATAGTTAAAAGGAAAGGATAAAAAAAAGGTTATATTAGGAATAATAGAATATGTGTAAAAAGATAAGCCTCTGGTTTGAGAGGAGTTAGATTTTGGTCACCGCAATGTCGCATCAGCTCACTCATATCATCACTTCATCGCCATATCAGCTCACTCACACACTAAGATATTTCCTCCTTAATGGCTTAAGTTAGTTTTCACTTTTTGGTACCCATCATCTACATTTTTTTCCTATTTTTTCAAACATACTAACTTTTCATTCATTCAAATATACATTCAAATTACAATACGAAAATAAAAAACATACGCAATTTTAAAAACAATACGGAAATTAAAAAAAACATACGAAATTCAAATACAAATACAAAGAAAAGCGCAATCATCATATTTGTTATCTTTGTGCATCCTTCTAACTTTTGCACTCATTTGATCTTGTATTTCCCCCCACCAATTTAAATAAAGCACATTTAATCTCGTAATCTTTCCGACCACCAGCTTTCAAAAAAGTGTCAATCACAACACGTTTTTCTTGTGGAATATCTTTGCATTCCCGATATGTTTTTCTCATATCTTCTTTAACCACCCTTACTTTGTCAAAAAGCTTGGTTAAGTCGACAATCGCTTCCTGACGAACGCTTTAATTTCATTGACGGTATGTGAGAGAAAATAAGCCATAAGATTTTTGGTAGAGATGATACGTTTTCTATAAAGAGTATGAGTGTTTTTGGTAAAAATGGGGTAATTGTTAGGTCGTTTAAGTATTGAATTACACTTGAATGAAGTTTAAGAATAATAAAGAGTAAGAGAGGAAGCAAGACTTTAACAATTTTCAAAATTTATAAAAGAGAGAATAATAAAGAGGAGGGATAGTGAAGTTACAAATTGTCAAGCTTAACCCCCTTCACTTGTGATTGTTGAGATATTTTTATACTTAATCTCACTAATCTTTATTACATTTCCTATAAACTAAACTATTTATAAAGTAAATAAACCACTAAGTATCAATAATTGATACTTTTTAATTCTAAAAATCTCCCTCTAAGGGTCGATTATTCTAGGCGTTCCCTTCTTAGCTCTAGTGGTCTTCCATTCGCATAGCTTTCCCAACGCCTCATTTGGTCATGATGCTTCAAACGTTCTTGAATATACTCTTCATAAAACATCATGTATTATGCATCTTCTTTGTTGAGATCTGGGTCTGCATAACCATGCTTTACATCCAAGTTAAACTTCTTTACCTTCTCCAAAACCCTTTTTAGTGTCTCATCACAAAACATTGGCATTTATTTAATATCCATTACCCTCTTTTCCTTTTTGTTGTTTTCGTAGATCAAGCCAACTACATGATCAGAAGTAATGGTTAACAGTTTCTTTTCTTCAATACCCGGGAATGTGAGAGTTGGTGCAGTAAGATTGACTTTCTGCTGATGACTTTCCAAGCCCAACTGATAATCATGAACTCTTTCCTAGATGACATAACTTCTTATAAGGGGGTCAATGACTTTAGTAATCCAGTTTCCCGATAGTCTTTAATCTTTTCATTAATGCACATCAGATACATATCTTCAATGTCATTCTTGTGAAGATACATGAACTCTGAGTACTTACCATCAGCTCTCTTAACCACAATCTCCTCCATATATTATTGCCCATAACCTTAATTAGAAAGAACTATGATCACATCTATAATCTTCTTTTCAGAGTAGACTTCCTCAGGGTCATCTCTTTGCTTCAGTTGCCTTCTAATGTGAGCTTGTTGTGCGCATGGACTTTTCCAATGATCAACAACATATCTTGCATACATATTAAACCTCTTGATAGTCTTTTTCACCCATCTAGTGTTTAATTCTTCAAGATCATTTTCTAGAAACAAAAAAGCATGAATCTTGTGCAATGAAGGTACATACTTCCTTTCTTCCGAGTTTCCATTCATTAAATAAAAGAGGTCTTGGTTAACTAAGCTCATTGGTAGAATCTTTGGATTTCTTTCACAACTTTGGAATACTGGTGATGGTTTCTTTGGAATCTGCAGAGTCAAATCTTCTTTCCTGCTCTCCCAAACTATCTGACTTTCCATGTAACTCTTCATTTGATCAAGATGATATTGATGTTCTTCACCTGAATAACATCGACTTCTCATCATGACATTAAGAGCCTTTTCATTCTTTGTAGATCATCAGTAGTCATTTCTTTCCCAGACACTTCAGCCAACAGTTCTGGTGACACTCTTCAGAAGGTACCTCATCATCGTCTATGCCTTGATCATCTTGCCATGCATCAAAATCCTCTAATTGTTCTAGAGTACCTGAACTAGAAGGAGTTGATTCATCCATTGCTTGTGATGACGATGATTCACCTCTTGTAAACGTTCCATGCTTAGATATCTTCTGCCTCTTCGCACTGCTCTCCCCCTTAGGACGAGTAGCATCATCATGATAGTCTTCATGATCACGAGTGCGAACAGCAGTAACTCGACAAGGTTCAACAAGAGGAACAAGTTTCTCAAACTTAATCTTCAGTGACATCCATATTGGTAAATCAACCTCATGTGCTTGTTTATCATCCTTCATCTTTTAAGTATAATTGATGTTGAAGATCGGGGATGGACGAACTAGCAACTTTAGTTGAATGCACATGAAGTATATGGTTGGACATGTAATTTCGTATGAATGACTCAACCTGTGAAGGAACAGTGTTAGCTACATCATTAGTAACATGCACAGAAAGTTCAGCCCTTATACTCTCTCGTTCCTTCTTTACAACATTAACAACTATGGCAGCAATATCATCCTTAACCTTTTTCCTTTCAAGTCTAATTGCTTCAGCTACAACCTTTGGCAAATTTTTCTTCACGATGTCATTGGTTGTCTTGTCGACCAGTGGAGGAACCACTTTCTTCAAAGTATGATGAACAGCATCGGAAATAGCCTCCATATCTTTCTTTGGCATGAATGATTGTCTCATGTGGCGAAACATGTAATCGTATCGTCTGCTCATTCTTGCAAGTATGCCTTTGAAAAACTTGGAACGTTCAATCTTGGGTTTTGGTAAAGAAGATGAGGGTTTGGAAGCCGTTAATTTCTTGAGTTCTTCCTTATCCGAAGATAAAGAATCAGTATGAGTCCTAGGATATCTAGGGGTTGTGGTGGGGTGTATCCTTAATCTTCTCTATACCCTTCCATTTCTTCCTTCTCAAAGTATCCTCAACTGATTCTTCCTCCTCTTCTTTATTAATAATCATCAACTCAACACTTTTCTCCACCTCTGGTCTTTCTTTATGACTCTCGTGTTCTATCCTAGTGTTAGGATCCTCTTGGCTATTTAGTATTTCATCAACAAACTGATTCTCATCTACATCATCATTTCCTTCAACAATCTTCTCAATTTCATCATCAACCAAATTCTCATCAAAGCTTGCTGGATTTCAAAGTCCTCTATGCTTCTGGCAGTAGCAAGACTCATTTATGTAGCCTCATCTAGATTTGTAACATCAATCTCAACGGCTGTAAGAATTGGAGTTACTGGATCCAGTTGTCTTATCCTTGGAATCCTGATGATGGTAGATTTCTTAGGAGCACGCGATTCACCATGATGTTCAACTGGGTTAGGCGGCCTGGGGCGCTAGGTGTCCTAATCGTTCCTTGGGTAGACTCAATCGGCTGTGACTAGGGGTGTCAAATGGATTGACCCGACCCGATCCGAACCCGATAAGGCCTTATAGGGTCCAACTTAGTTTATCGGGTCAACCCGATAAACCCGATAGCCTAATAGGGTCGGGTTAGGGTCTTAGTTAGTTTCTTATCGGGTTATCGGGTCAACCCGATATACCCGATAAGATATAATAACATATTTAATAAATCTTCAGTTTTTTAAACAAAGGCCGATTAATAAAAATTTTAGTTAGTTCACTGCATGTTTCTATACTTTCTTACCAATTTAACATACAACAACACTTCTAATGTAAAAGATCCAGTCCTACCTTTTGTATTCTTTAGTTCCATTAGATCATCCATCTGTTACTGCCTTCAAATGCCTACATATATTGGATTGTTGCTACTTCCATTTACCATCTATTCACACACTTCTAGTACACAGGAAATACCCTCGACATCTAGACAAACAAAAGTCATTATATCACACTTTTAGTATGTGACTCAAGTCATTTTGGTAATCACTATAAAATGGGGTTTAATTAAGTACATATAAAACAGTTGCTCATATCATTATCAATTTAACGTACAACAACAAGATCATATACATGTATATTTACATGTGGTTAGTTTATGTCATATGTTCTTCCATTAATAATCCTAACATTAGAAAACAATGCTTGCTTTCGAAGTCTAATTTTCTCTTTCGATAGAATTAGTAATTTTTGATTATTTAACTTTTTTTCTTTTTTCCTTAACAAGTAACCCGATAACCCGATAGACCCAACCCGATAACCCGCAACCCGATAGGCCCGAACCCGATAGACCAGATTCCTTATAGGGTTCGGTTGCGGGTTAGGTTATATTTTTTCAAAACCCGATAGACCCGACCCGATAAGCCCCAAACCCGACCCGATAACCCGATTGACACCCCTAGCTGTGACTGAGTCGTTGAAACATCTAAATGAAACTCCACAGCATAAACTTGTAATGCTTAGTTTGCTTCATCTCCTCCATCAACATCCATTCCGAAATCCTCATTCCTAATTGTTCCTTGTTCTTCCCATAGTTGAAAATTGATTTAAGAACATCATCATTTTCAACTTTGTGATGGTGTTCATGAAGCCTTTTTGAAACGTCAGAATCATCAGTCATTATGTGATCAACGATTATCTTTGTAAGCCTCGGGTAAGGAATTAATGATGTTAGATGCAAGTATGCATAATGTAATCCTTCCTAGATTAATGTAGCATAATCCACATGCACATTGTTGATAAAACAGTAGAGCATCTGCATTATTTAAAATGATGGTTGATCCACACCCGTGACTCTAGTACTTAAGTATCTTGAAAAGATTTTTCTGAGTGTCTGCCACGGCTGAGGTAAGTCCTTTGTAGCAAACTGTCCAGCAAGATGAATTCGTGTAGCATATCCAAGTTCATTGAGAAAAGATGGAAGCATTGCTGTGAAACTAGGAGGTACAACAAATCTAGCATGGTTGTTATCAGTAGCTTGAGGCAATTAAAACACACGTCAAAAATCATCTACTAAGAACGTGAACTCCTTTGTATCAATGAATAATATGAACCTTTCCTTAGAATCATCCAACCTAAGAGTATGTCACACTTGCTGAATATAGATCCATGGAACTAAAACAGATGTAGTCAATGCAAAGCATAATGGATGACGTGTGAGAAAGTTTCCAATAATCTTGCTTGATGATGGACATGATGGTTTAAGAAGATCAATCTTCTTGTTTGCATCCGCCACATCATATTGCTTATTTGGTGAGACAAGAAGATTGATGACCTAAATAGCTAATACTTTTCTGTATCAAATTCCCGTATGTTATTGCCTTGTTTTATACTATTTTATATAAATCTGGTACTTAATTCGTTTATATTTCAGGTTCAGGATAATTAAGGCATCGAAACAGAAAAGAGGCGGAAATTGGCTAAATGATTAAATTACAGAAAAACCGCGTTTAGGAAGAACTACGACGTAGTTGAACACTTATAACTACGTTGTAGCTTATTATTAGTTGGAAAGTATTACACGCTTACAAAGAACTACGGTGTAGTTGGCCCGTAGGAACTACGCCGTAGCTATAATTTGCTAAAGATGGAATGCCGCGTTGGAAAAACTACGGCGTAGTTGGAAAAACTACGGCGTATTTGGAACTTATAACTACGTCGTAGTTAGTGACTACTCCAGGGACTTATTATGCTAGATTCTCATGAAGATTCAAGGACCGTTATTATTTCGTCAAGAACAATGAGAGGGAAAACTTGTACAAGTGCTAAAGTTCTATAATGATTATAAATATAAGACATGAGAATTCATTATTCTTGATTCTTATTCGTGGTTTTCTTTCTGGTGGAGCGACAAGAGAAAAATAGAAAAATGGGTTTATTTTTGCTACTATTCGACTAGAAGATCGAGAGCATTAATCTAATATGATTTGTAATCATACTTCAACTTTTTATGATCAATTTGATTTAATTATTTTGATTCATCGGGTCTTGATTTAATTTGTTGATTTTATGTTATTATATGTTCTCTGGCATTTAATTAATTAATTATGCTTTCGTTCATTTATTTTTGATTTCATTGTCTGATCATTAGTTTTTTTATGGATATCCTTATTGCTTGTTGCATGATCCCTGAGTTTTGGTAGTGTTGAGGGCTAGTGTAGATCTTGTTAGACCTTATAGTAGACTTACATGTTGAATTAAGGGTTAACAGGATACTAGGGATAGGTCAAAGACTGTCCTTAGTGTAGGGATTGCTCATATCACCGCCTATAGTATGATAGACACTTATAAAATTTGGGAAACCCTTCTAGGAGGGTTTATAGCCGATAAGTGGGATTATCGGCATTAGACATGTCTTTAGGATAGTTAGGGTTAATCACTATAGACTGGATATTCACCCTTCGTGACCAACGGGGACCTGAGATCATAGGATATATAGGACAAGTTTCGATGCTGATTCGGGCCTGTCGATATTAGAACCACCATATAAAATAAGAATTGGACATTGCACTTGAAATCACAATAATTGATATTAGGATATTTAACTAGTTAAATGCGTTCATCTTTTTAGTTGTCTGCCTCTATACCAATTCCCTCGATTAGTAAAATCAATTTAATTAATGTTATTTATTTTCTTGCAAATTAATCATCAAAATGACTTTTAAAACGTGACAACCTTTAAACTTAGATAATTAACCGCCCATTAGCTCTTGGGAACGATCTCGGATTTACCTATCCTACACTACACACGATCGGGTTCTCTGCCCATTAATGCATTGTACACCATGGGTAGTCGAGTTTTATAAATTTTAAAACTTGAAAATTAATTTAAACAATTATACACATCAATTTTTTGGTGCCACTATCGGAGAGCTAAATAGGTTTTTAATTTGAGTTTTTGTATATATCTTGTTTTCATTTTAGTATTGTTCACATTTCGTATTTTTTTTAATAGAGCATAATCTACTGGTATCTCATGTTTGATTTTCAAGAATCAGGGAAATGGAGCCTAATATTGAGAACATAACTATGAATGAGTACTTGGAGTATGAAGCGAAGAAGGAAAGGTGATTAAGGAGAAATGTTTGATCCAAAAGAAGTCTAACAAAATATGAAGGGGCGGATTTTGACTCTTTTCACCGGGATAAGAGTAGAACTTTTAATTATCCGTATTATCATGAGGATGTTGAGATCAACAAGTATCATGGCTTACCTCATCTACTCCTTTGTTTCCAACCCGCTCAACCATATATTGAGGTTGGTTTAGTATCTCCCATTGTGAGCAATGATGTAGACATTGAAAGCATGTCTATAGCAGAATATGAATTATACATAGCTAAGCAAGGTCTAAAGAAAAATCCACTGAATGATCACTCTTACAATTTTATATCCAATTCTTATGATCAATTACCATACACACCTAATCCTCAACTTGATGATAAAAAGTTGAACTTTGAGGAGGATGTAGACGACATTAATGTCTGGGAGAAAGAGGAAGCTCAGGTGGAAGATTGTGATGAAGGGGATATATATGATACTTGAGATATTACGGTTGAGGATGTAGAAAGGCTTAGGAAGTTACAAACACCCACCGTACATACTTTTCCTGAACCCAACCCAGTGGTGCAACCGTATATGCCACTAATTCCATTCCTCGATGAAGTGAAGGTTGTAAGGCAAGAGGAAGCAGATGATGATATTGATAATATTCCTACACAGGATCCTGATGTTAATGACGACTTGATACAACCTTTGATCCCACAACCCACACCACCTGATAATGTGTATGTAGTTACGGATATTGACTCGATTTGGAATGAACTTTTGGAAGAATTTAGAGACGAGATCTTGGATATTACCGTGGTCGATGAGGAAGCTGATTTTAACCCTACTAGGTATATAGAGGAACTCGAGCCCCTAATTACAGACCACGAGTCGTCTTTTACAAAGATAAAGGTGCTTTCGTGTATCGTGAAGACAAATGTTGAACATGAGACCTTCATTCGACAAATGAACCCACTATACAGAGTTAGCCAATCAGCAAAATCATCAACCAAAACCGGTAAGAAATAGAGGGAAAAGACATCTCCTATGAGGTATGATTTTAATTCATCATTTCCCTACCTCATAGCAAATTTACACCCGAATTGTGTTTATTGCTACTTCCACCCACACTTGATTCCAAGTGAGGGGATGAACACCATGTTGCTTACTACATAAGGGTGGAGTCAAGCTCGTGACTCGAACAAAAACAAGCGCTTCGTGGGAGGCACCCCACGCATATATTTTTAATTATGTTTTGTTTTATTTCATTTCTGCATTTAGTTTGGTTTTGTGTGTTTCTAACTTTGTTTGCAGGATACTACAACAAAGTAATGGAATCGCGCGATCACCTAGGCTTGTGGTTAAGTGGAAATTAGTAGTTGCAGACTGCAACTACGGCAAAGCTGGGTACCCAGGCTACGCCGTAGTTAGGTTTAAAATCCAAAACTTTTACTATCAACAAGTAACTACGGCGTAGTTCGACCCTTGGACTACGCCGTAGTTGGTCTGCATATTTTAAAGATTTTATAATTTCACATAACTACGACGTAGTTCCACCCTTGGACTATGTCGTAGTTCACTCTTGCAATAAAAAATATTTTTTCTAAATAATTTGAATTTCACAAAACCGTGTATATTTAGTAAATGAACTTTGTGGGTGTGTTACCTAGAAACCCTCACGAGACTTCACTCGTCCACTCGGGCCACCTAGTGGTTTAAAAAGCTTGTTGCATACGCTAAATGCAACCGTGATTCCTACGAAAGTGAGTTAGGTTTTATTTCATGTCATGTATTGTTATTTATTACATTATGTGATATGATGCTTTTATCCGAATTTATGCTTTGGTATTAGTATTTCTTGCAGCCACACAGGTTGATGCACGTGGAGTGGTGCTAGGATGGTTATTAGATGCAAAGAAACCTTTCAATCCGAACTAGTTGGATAGTTAATGTGACAACCATGACTTGAGCAGGTTGGTCAAACCGTAGTGTTGACCTAAATGTATGTGTTGCAATGTATGGTTATGTGTTTATACGTGTTTATATGTGTTTATGTGTATATGTGAGATTGGATAATCAATCCATTGAGCGTGATCGTCTCATTGGGATTGGATTTGTGTTGAATTTTGTGAAGTTC
>BQNB010029780.1:13355-49615 GCA_026074375.1 Tanacetum coccineum
GATAAATTAAGAAATCAAGATAAACAAACCAAACATTAGATCTTCATAAACATGGCTGATACCTAAAGGTATCAGCCGATAGTCATTGTAAAAATACACACGGTTTGATATATGAACGATTAAAATAAAGAAATCTTAATCCAACGCATATTCGGTTGCATGATGATTACAAGAGTTTTCTTATGATCTTAAGGCTCTTTTCTGACCTTCTATGCTCCTTTATTCGTCTCTTGGTCGACTTGGTGGTTTAAGGATTCACTTGCATACCTAAAACTAAGTTTAGGGTCGTCTATATATAGTGGTCTGGAAGTCGGTTCGATACGACGTATTGAGAAACTCAATACGGCATATTGGATTACTTGGCGTGGGCTCCAAGAGTAAAATATTCTAGAATTTTCTTGAGCTGATATAGATACGGCGCATCGGACTCCTGGATACGGCGTATCGGACTTCCTCGATATGGCATATCAAACTTATTGGGTATGGCGTATTTAACTCCTCCGGTACGGTGTATTGGGCTACTCTGGTACGGTGTTTTGTACATTTTGGGTACGGCGTATTCTTCAAAGTCAGGCAATGGTCTTTGGATTCGTCAAAGTCTTGGATACGTCGGTCTAGAATAATACGGCGTATTGATGTCAAAATCAGCGACTTTCTGAAACTCTTCCACTTATGCTTCAAAACACGTCTTTTTCTCCATGTTTTGCCAACTACTCGATAATTACTGCAAATAAAAATATAAACAATTAAGTACCAATTCTTGCAATAATTATACAAAATGGGTTATTTACATGGGATAAATGATGTTATAAAATAGACGTTATTTGATGTCATTAAATATCCCCCCACTTGAATCCTACTTGTCCTCAAGTAGCCTTTAGAAGTTTATAAAAATGTATCCCTAAGGATATTTTCTGTTAAAGCATTTATTCGATCTATTACAAGTACACAACCAAACACCTCACGAAAAAGGAAGATGAAAACACTCAAATCACTCAACTAATCTATGTGGTAACATGTAACTAATTCGCTCTATTACTCGTTCGTGATGTTTGTTGGGGAACCATTTTCCAATTGGACTTAAGCGCTATACTCATTCCATATTAGGAGCCAATGAGAAAGGAGGACTCTTATGGAATATAAAGGAGATATGGTAGTTGATCACTTGTCGAATGCTTATAGTAAGCATGGACCCGCGGAGTTGGGTGACTCTTGCGAAGGCAAAGGCACAACATAAGTTTATTCTGTCTTTTACCTCATCACGATGCTATTAATTATTTCTTTTGGATATTTTGTATTTTGGAGGCGCTGCGAGACTTTTGTTCCTTTATGTCGTTTTGATTTTATCTTGATATAAGTAAGTATTTCTTTGATGGAGCATCCGTTCTGTGTTATATTGGATTGGTTTAAGATGTGGAATGTGGTATATGTGCTTATATGTGCGTTATCATTGAGAGGTGTTGTTTGGATGTAAGTATCGTGTGAAAGGTGCAATTTTAGTTATGGTAGCCTCAAATAATTATAAAGGCACACCACACGTAGACTTGTGACCATGATTTCATTGATCGGTGTTTGCTTGTTAGTTGGTAGGGTTAGATGTTATTTATGTGCGGGATTATATTTTGATGAGTTATTGAAGTTAGTAAGTTTTCCTTCTATCTATCTCTTCGCGGATACCCCGGATACCCGTTATTGCTATTATTACGATTATTGAGTTTGTTCGTCTGCTCAATTATTTGCTCGGATATATAATAACCCTCATTTTAGCATTCCTTGTCCGTACCATGACGGTATGGATGATCTAACTTTTCTATTCGGTGTCTTGATGAATATTGGTTGTTCGGATCTGCTTCTTTGGATATTGGTACGTTCCATTGGTTCTTTCGTTGTATTGATTACTCGTAGAGTATCAAAATTTTTTTTAAGCGCTATTGTTCCTCATAAAGTATTAGTCGCGCCGACGTCAGATCATTTACTCCGTTCATTATATATCCTTTGGTTTTTGTAACATGCTGCGACATGTTAGTACCGACGTTTTCTACGGTTTTTCTTTTGATCGTAAGTACGGATTAGTCTTTAAGTTCTTCTTTTGATTCGTAATGTCTTCGTATGAATTTCTCTTGGACATGTTCGCTTCACTGCTTATTTATTATATGGTCATGGTTTTTCTTGTGCTTGCTAACACATTAAATTGTGTTAGAGTGTTTACGGTATTTTTACAATTCTATTCTTGGTCATTACCGATGTTCCTTGTTTGAGTAAACATATTTTATTTAATGCGAATTATGAAAACTTTTTGAAATTATATGTTGGTTGTTTGGGGGGAAAAACTATTTTGAAATTGATTTTAGGTATACAACACTTTTTATTTGAAATGTCTCTTTATTGTGTTTTTAAAAACTATGTTTACAATAAATTTTGAAACAATATTATAATTGGTTAACTGACAAAACTATTTTTTTAGATAATATTTATGAATAAGATATGATAATATTTTTTTTATATGCTTGTTTTTGTAAATTTTATAATTATAAAAAAGATGTTTAAAGTAATTTATATATGGGTAAGATGCGATACACTGTTAAATAACTGTCTCTGGATTTTATGACAACCATGATTAAAATGAATTTTATAATGATTATATTTAAGACGATTTAAAAAAATGTTTTTTTATAATTAAATCGACTTTCTTTAAATTGATTCTTATAAAAACATTATTTAGTTGGTTCTTTAGAGTAAAGTCGGTTATTGGTATAAGAATCCTATCTTTTCATTTATCAATCTTGATACGTATTGTTATTCGTTATGTGTTTATTTTGTCATGGTACGCTTGTTGATTCTTTCGTTTGCGTTTTCTATCGGTACATATATTCTATCCCTTCTTTTAAGGATTCTTATGACATTTGATCCGCATCTATTTCCATATGTGAAATCCCTTAGATGTCTTCTAGCCTTTGATTCGATACTCGTTTGCTACCCTATTCGATAGTTTGTAACTCTTAGGATTCGTTTGATATACGTTTTATTCGATCAAGTCACTCTCTATGGGGAGCACCTGTGTTGTCAAGAAGAAGGACGGTTCATTTCAAATGTGCATAAACTATCGAGAGTTGGACTAGCTGACCACCAAGAATCTCCCTAGGATCGACGAATTTTATTCGTCCAGGTTAAGGTTCGCGTTAAATTCTCTAGGATAGATCTTCGATCTGGTTATCGTCAGTTGAGAGATAGCATGAAGAAGATATTTCAAAGACTACCCTTAGGACGCGGTATGGACATTTTGAGTTGCGGTTATGCCTTTTGGATTAACCAATGCACCAGCGGTTTTCACGGACTTGATGAACCGGGTGTGCAAGCCGTATTTAGACAAGTTCGTCATTGTTTTTGTTGATGATAGCTGGATCTACTCAAATTCTAAGTAGGAACATGAGGTTCATTTAAAGTTGGTGTTGGAGCTGCTGAAGAAGGAGAAGTTGTTTGTCAAGTTTTCCAAGTGTGAACTCTGGCTACAAGAAGTTCATTTTTCTCGGACACGCTGTTAACAGTAATGGAATTCATGTGGACCCTGATAAGATAGAAGTAATGAAGAATTAAGAAGTACCTAAGACGCATCCGGTACAGAGCATTTCTTCGGATTGGCAGGTTACTAAGCGTTTTCATAGTAAAAATTATCTAAAGATTGCTAAACCCCGTGCTTCACGACTCTGAAGAATAAGACAATGTATGGGTGAGCCAAGGATCAAGAAGGAAGCTTTTAAGGACGTTTGAAGGGCAATTTGTGAAATGCACCAATATTGTCATTGCATGATGGATCCAAAGAGTTTGTAGTTTACTGCGACGCGTCGAATCAAGTTGGCATTTTAAGTCCGTTTTTGGTTATTTTAGCTTGTTTTTAAAGGTAAAAGGTATGTGTAATTAAGCACATACCAACGCCCTAAAAAATGAAGCACAAAGACTTTCAGGCACCTTAATGACCGCTTCAGAAGCCTAGAAATAGACAAGTAGTATATGCCAAGACTACCTAGAACCGATTTGATAAGAGTAAGCCGACTACCTATGGATAAAAGGTTTGCTTTCCATCCCGACAACCTAGTCCTAACCATGTATCTTCCTAAAAACGAATTAAGGTGCCATCACATACCTTAAAATGTATAGAGCTCAAAGGAACAATACCACTTGAGTGAAGATGATTTATTGTGCCAACAAGACTAGCCCATAACCCATTAGTTTGACAACCATTAATATCTATACCCGCTTCATCCCCATGGATCGATTTCACCACTTCCACCCATAAAGCACCCAACCATCTCCACTTTAATAAAAGAGAACTATTAAAGGATTTAAGACTACCCATACCTAAACCTCCTTTATCAAAAGAAGCTAGAATATTTGACCATTTAATCCAAGCTAGCTTATTTTTTATCCCCAAAGACGCCTTAAAAAATGAACCACGAAGACTTTCAGGCGCCTTAATGACCGCTTCAGAAGCCTGGAAATAGACAAGTAGTATATGCCAAGACTACCTAGAACCAATTTGATAAGAGTAAACAGACAACATATGGATAAACGGTTTGCTTTCCATCCCGACAACCTAGTCTTAAATGATCAATCAATTCCTTCCAATTGACAATGCGGCTCATATTCAAACCTACATGCAAACCAAGATAAGAAAAAGGAAAAGAACCAGCTGCACAACTTGTTCCAACAGTCATTCGATCAACCTCACTCAAAGAAACTAATAACATCAAATAGTTTATAATTTTAGGTATCAAAGTCCCAATTGAAATGCTCATAATTGTTATAATTCTGGTTGAAATGTATACTTAATTGCTTTTTATTTTGTTTGTAGGAAATTATGAGCCTTGGAGCAGAAAGACACGGGCATTAGATTGATGAATACACAAAATGCACAAAGTACAGATTCTAGGAGAAAACTACGGCATAGTTGCCTCGATGGGACTACACCATAGCTCAAAGATTGACCAAGCCCTAGAAGGAACTACGTCATAGTCCAGCTCTTAAGCTACAACGTAGTTATCATGAGTCATTTAAGGATATGCGTGCTAGGCATAACTATGACGTGGTTCACCACTTTTGCTACGCCATAGTTAAAATTGACTTTTAAAGGAAAGCTACATCAGCAAACTATGACGTAGTTCCACACATATGGCTACGCCGTAGTTAGGTCGAAAAGTATAAATAGAGGCCACTAACCTGCACATTCGTATCATTCAACCAAGAGGAGTTCTCAGAGATCATCTAGGGCTTCTATAGGGGATGGAATTTGGCCACATTCATCACTAGTTCAAGGGAGAAATTGCTTTTATCATTCTTTGTGTTAATCATTCATCACATAGTTTGTAAGATCATAATGTTCATTCAATCCAAGAATTCTTCCATTATGATTTATGTTATCTATTGTATGAGTAGTTAAGCACCTTAAGTGCTAAACTAGTTATGATGTTGTTATAGTTATTATGCTTGTTTCCTGTTGATTTATCGTTTATTTGGATATCCTTATTGCCTGTTGCATGATCCTCGAGTTTAGGTAGTGTTGAAGGTAGTGTAGATCCTATTAAGCTTTTTATTAGGCTTATTAACTAAATTACGGGTTAACAAGATACCAGGAATAAGGATGCATCTATTCTTAGTGTAGCGATTGCCCAAATCACCGTCTACAGTAATTTAGACACTTATAGAGCACGAGAAACTCTTCTAGGAGGGTTTATAGTCGAGAAGTGAGATTATTGTGTGACAACTGTGCTTTGAGCAGGTTAGTCAAACCGTTGGTATTGACTTGAGCTTCATTATGTGTTTTAATAATTATGTGTTTATGTGATCTTATGTGAGTTGGTTACAAATCCATTGAGCGTGATCGTCTCGTGGTGATTGAAATTATGGTTGCTATGGATATTTCATTATGTTCAAATTTTAGTGACAATGAAATGATGGTAAAATTTTATGTGTGTACGTATTTATATGTATGTATACGTATTTAGATAATAGGAATTCGCGAGGATAGAAAATTTGGTTTAGAAATTTAGTTAGTAAAATTTTAGTATTATTAAGTTGGAAAAATAAAGTATGAAGTGAAATTATTTTTTAGGTATTTAAAACTAGTTTTATTTAGAAGGATGTCTAAATAAATAAAGGTTTTTATAAAAATAACAAAATTAAAGGGTTTTTGTGTAAATAATAAATAAAAAAATAAAAAATAAAATAAAAAGGGTGAAGTTCGGCCGGATAAAAGAAAAAAAAACAAATTTTAGTCCAACTATGATTCATATTTGGTAATTATCTAAATCTTTTTCTTTGCACTATAAATACAATCCCCTCACCCCTATTTTTTTTAAAAACCGGACGAACCAAGAGCAGAGGAAAAAAAAGATTTTTTTATTCAAGATCAATTTGGTGATTTAAGGTTTCAAGAATTAAGGATCAAGGTATGTTTAAAAACTTTAATTGTTTTAATTTTCTTTTTAATTCATGTAACAATAAAGTGATGGATAAATTAGGGTTTCATAAAATCTGTAAATTAATGATGTTAATCTTAATTAGAAGTGTTTAGGGTTTAATTAGAATCATATTGATGTATTCGGTTAGAGTTAGAACGCGATAAAATTGAATTTATAGTTGAGCAAAAATTTGAGTCATCTTGTTCGAATGTTATCTCATGATTGGTAACGAGATTTTTGATGAATCTTATATCTATTGATAAGTTCAGCGAGTATAGTTTCCAGAAAATCCAGCCTCGAAAGTTTTTAAGGTCGGGAAGTCATTCAAATGTTGGTTACACTAAAAGTTGTCAGATCAGTAAATACGGGTCAGATTTAGGTCATGTTTGTGAGGGTAAAACCTATACTTAAAAGTGGAATTAAGCTTAGCCCTTCCACAGTAGTTAAGTTCCATATGTCTATGGATAATCCTATAAAAATTAGCCTCTGAAAGCATGTCTAAGTATGGTAGTTAGAGTGATATATTTTGGTGTGCAATCAGATCCGAATTAGGATTGTTTTGAAGTTTGATTTTATTTGAGGTAGTTACACATGTAAGTAATACTTGGGAATCACAAGGTATATACTCGTAAATGAACATGGGTGATTTTTTTGGTATAATTTATGAAGGTCATTAAGTAAGGGTTTTGGGTACGTAAAGAGACACTAAAATTCTGCAATTCTAAGTTAATTGTAAGTAGCTAGGGTAAAGTGTTAGTAAGATGGTTAAGGTTGGGCATGGTGTCGGGATGACCCATGATGGTTAACTAAACCCTTAGACATCCATCATATGCGTGTTACATGGACTAGAGCTTTTAGCTTGGTCCCATATAACCGTGTTTATTTATTTGTATAGTTGCGTGTAGAGATTTAGAAGCTGCGTTTGAGTATCCAGGTGAGTTTCATAGTCCCATTTTACTATGTTTTCTTGGGATGGAAGTGATGCAAAATATGTTTCAAAATGTTTTGATTCTGTGATTATATGGTTCAAGTTACACATGGACATTTAAGTAGCTATTATATGTTATGTGCTGCATGTTGTATGATGTTGCATTGTTCTTCGCCTACTTTGTGGGCAAGAGGTTTTGCCTACTTGGTGTGGGTATGAACCTGTGTGTGTGCTACGGTACCAAGAGTCTGGGATTTGGGGATTTCATTCCTCTCCATGACTATTTTTGTTGCATTGGATCGGGGGACACGTTCCGTCCCAATTGAGATTCTTAGTTGCATGAATGCTAGCATGTATAATAGCCAGCTTATTTGTCCTGCCATGTTTTGTTTTTTTATATAATCACAGTAATTGATTTAAATCTTGTATTGGTGTCGTAAAACCTATGACTCTCACCAACCATTGTGTTGACGTTTTAAGCATCATTTTCAGGTGAGCGTTATGAAGGTGTTGAAGTTAATAAAAGTGGCTAGAGAGACCATTAGGCTGCATTGGAAGTTCCCAAATTGATTTTATTTCTATATTTGTTTGCATGGATTCTTAAATGTTATTAGGTTGATTGGGTTTTGATACATTGTCTTTGTATTGATGAGACCCCTTTTTCATTAATACAAGATGTTGTTTCTTTTGTTTTTGGTATTGTCATGACACATCGTGTCTTTTATATTTAGTTATGCATGTAGTGATTCTCTATTGTTGACACCATTGTGTTGTGATGATATCCATGATGTACGCCTGTTGTTTCCGCTTGGCGGTGGGGGTGGTGGTGACAGATTGTATCATAGCCTCAGGATATAAAGAAGTAGGTGGTCGAGCCTGACTATAACCTAGGGTCCTTCATATAGTTGCATTTTAGGACCTTAAGTGTTTATATGTACGTATCCAACTATTACTTTCTCGTATTTGAAAGCTTTAATTTTTTTAATTTGTCTTACTACTATATAATTTTTTTATATATATTATAAAAAAATTAAAATATATTATATATATATATATATATATATATATATATATATATATATATATATATACCTTCTCATTATTGGGATCTAATAGTATGTACCCTTCCTCATTATTTTAGTCATGTCTCTCTCTAACCGTAATAGAATCTATGTGTTTAGTTATCTAGGCGTTTTTATATTCTTGCTTTCTTTGAGTTTTATTTCAACCTACGGGCTACTCGATAGCTTATGATTCAAAAGAGGAGACAATTGAGGAGGAGCCTCTCGAGGAACCGAATAAGGAAGGTTAGTTAGAAGAGTTAGAGAAAGAGGCCGACTCAGATCTCTTGTCGAATGCTCGTAGAAGGCCTGGACCCACGGAGTCGAGTGACTCTTGCGAAGGCAAAATCAAACCCAAGCGAGGCCCAGCATAAGTTTATTCTGTGATGCTATTGATTATTTCTTTTGGATATTTCGTATTTTGGAGGCGCTGCGAGACTTTCGTTCCTTTATGTCGTTTTGATTTCATCTTTATATAAGTAAGTATTTCTTTGATGGAACATCCTTTTCTGTGTTATATTGGAGTGATTTAAGATGTGAAATGTGGTATATGTGTTTATATGTGTGTTATCATTGAGAGGTGTAGTCTTAGAAGTAAGTATACGTGTGAAAGGATGCAATTATAATTATGGTGGCCAACATAATTATAAAGGCATCACACACGTAGACTTGTGACCATGATTGCATTGATCGGTGTTTGATTGTTAGTTGGTAGTGTAAGATGTTATATTATGTGCGATTGTGTTATGAATAGTTATGAATTTAGTAAGTTTCCCCTTCTATCTACCGCTTGCGAATACCCCGGATACCCGTTATTGCTTTTATTGTGATTATTGAGTTTGTTCGTCTGCTTAATTATTCGCTCGGATATATAACCCTCATTTTAGCATTCCTTGTTCGTACCATGTCGGTATGGATGATCTAACTTTTCTACTTGGCGTCTTGATGAATATTGGTTGTTTGGATCTGCTTCTTGAGATATTGGTACGTTCCATTGGTACTTCATTATATTGATTACTCGTATGAGTATCAAAATTTTCTTTTAAGCACTAATTGTTCCTAACATATTAGTACAGATCATTGCTCCGTTCTTTATATATCCTTTGGTTTTGGTAACATTCTGCGACATGTTAGTATCGACGCTTTTCAATGGTTGTTCTTTCGATCGTGAGTACGAATGAGTCATTACGTTCTTCTTTTGGTTCGTAATGTCTTCGTATAGATTTCCCTTGTGCATGTTCGTTTCACTGTTATTCTGACTATGTGGTTCTTTATACTCCCTTTCGCTTTCAAACAATAAGATTGTGTTAGAGTCTTTACGGTATTTTACAATCCCTTTTGGGTATTACGATGTTCTCGTTTGAGTAACATATTTTATATTAATGTCGAATTATGAAAACCTTTTGAAGTATATCTTGATGGTGTGTGAGGAAAACTATTTTGAAATGATTATATAAATACAACACTTTTATGGAAATGTCTCTTTATTGTTTTTTACGAAAACTATGTTTACAATAAATTTTGAAACAATATGATAATTGGTTGACTGACAAAACTATTTTTTTAGATAATATTTATGAATAAGATATGATAATATTTTTTTATGCTTGTTTTTGATAAATTTTATAATTATAAAAAAGACGTTTAAAGTAATTTTTATGGGTAAGATGCGATACACTGTTAAATGACTGTCTCTGGATTTTATGACAACCATGATTAAAATGAATTTTATAAAGATTATATTTAAGATGATTTTTTAAGTGATTTTTATAATTAAAACGACTTTCTTTATTTTTATAAATTAATTTTTATAAAAACATTATTTAGTTGGTTCTTTCGAGTAAAGTCGGTTATTGGTATAAGAATCCTATCTTTTCATTTATCAATCTTGATACGTATTGTTATTCGTTATGTGTTTATTTTGTCGTGGTACGCTTGTTGATTCTTTAGTTTGCGTTTTCTATCGGTACATATATTCTATCCTTCCTTTTAAGGATTCTTATAACATTTGATCTGCATCTATTTCTATATGTGAAATCCCTCATATGTATTCTAGCCATTGATTCGATATTCGTTTGCTACCCTATTTGGTATTTTGTAACCCTTAGAAGTCATTGATATACGTTTTATTCGACCAAGTCACTCTCCGTGGGGAGCACCTGTGTTGTTCAAAAGAAGGACGGTTCAATTCGAATGTGCATAGAATATCGAGAGTTGCACAAGCTAACCACCAAGAATCTCCCACGGATTGACGACTTGTTCGACCAGTTACAAGTTTTGCGTTATTTCTCTAAGATAGATGTTCATTCCGGTTACCATCAGTTAAGAGTACATGGATAAGATATTCTCAAGATGGCATTTAGGATGTGATATGGACACTTTGAGTTTACGGTTATGCCTTTTGGGATTAAACCAATAAACCAGCAGTTTCCGGGATCTTGAAGAAACCGGCTGTGTGCAAGCCGTATTTAGACAAGTTTTTCATTTTGTTTATCGATGATATCTTGATCTACTCGAAGTCTAAGGAGGATCACGAGGTTCATTTGAAGTTGGTGTTGGAGCTGCTGAAGAAGGAAAAGTTGTTTGCCTAGTTTTCCAAGTATGAATTCTGGCTACAAGAAGTGCGTTTCTCAAACACGTGGTTAACAGCAATGATATTTATGTATACTCTAGTAAGATAGAAGCAATGAAGAATAAAAAGTACCTAAGACATCATCCGGGATACGATCATTCTTGGGATTGGCAGGTTACTACCGACGTTTCATAGTAAATTTTTCTAAGATTGCTAAACCCCTTACTTCACTGACTCAGAAGAATAAGAAGTAGGAGTGGGCCAAGGAACAAGAGGAAGCTTTTCAGACGTTGAAGGGCAATTTGTGAAATGCACCAATATTGTCATTGCCTGATGGATCCAAAGAGTTTGTAGTTTACTACGACGCGTCAAATCAAGGATTAGGTTGTGTACCCATGCAAAGAGGCAAGGTAGAGAACGTGACCGCAAAAATGCTGCGTGGCCTGAACCAACTAATGGAAAGGGATATGAAGGTGGAGGTATGTATTTATTATGGGTTCTATTAATATGTTATGTAGGGACATTAATAATGGATGGGGCTCATGCATTAAGGTACTTGGTACATTCGGGAGTGGATAAGACGTACTATGACCTTAGAGATATGTATGGTGGCCATGTATGGAGAAGGATATTGCTACCTATGTTAGCAATTGTTTGACTTGTTTAAAGGTGAATGCTGAAACATCAAAGACCTTCGGGTTTATTGTAACAACTAGAGATACCCGAGTGGAAGTAGGATATAATAACTATAGACTTTATTACAAGGTTGCCAAGATCAAGTAGTGGGTATGATATGAATTGGGTAATAGTCGATAGTCTGACTAAGGTATGCCCATTACATGGTAGTACGTAAAGATTTTAAAATGGAGAATTTGGCGAGACTTTACACTAATGTGATAGTTACAAGGCATGGTGTGCATGTGTTGATCATCTCAGATCGTGGTGGAAGATTTACTTCACGGCTTTGGTAGACATTGCGGAAGGCATTGAGAACACGGCTAAAACATGCGTACTACTTATCATCCTCAAACGGACAGACAAAGTGAGCGTACCATTTAGAATTTGAATGATATGTTTAGAGCATGCGTGATCATATTTTTTTTGGTCGGTCAATTCAGGATACTCATATAATTAGTTATCTTGGGTGTATTGATGGATGTTCTATTTGAAGCGTTGTATGGAAGGAAGTGTAGGTCACATGGTTTTTTGGGCTGAAATTGGAGAAATTCAGTCGATTGGATCAGAATTGGTACAAGAGACAACAAATAAGGTGATGTTGATTGAAGAAAGGCTCAAAGCGGCTAGAGATTGCCAAAAGAGCTATGTAGCTCAATTGCTGTAAACCATTTAGAGTTGTACGTTGGTGACTAAAGTGATGTGGAGTGTCGTCTTAGAATGTTGGAAAGTGCATTTTGGAAAGAAAGAATGTTGCACCAAAATATGTAAGGACCATTTGTAGATCATACCCATAAAGGGATCGTAATCCTTATGGCCTATTGATTAAGATTGTCTCAATAATTTAGTAGCGTATTTTGATGTGTTTCAAATTTAAAGAAGTATTTAGCGGATACAAATCTGCATGTGCATTTAGAAGAAATTAAGGTAGACAAAACCTACTCTTGTTTGTTGAAGAACTGTTGAGTTTATCGACGTGAGGTTGAAGTTTGAAGGCATGTGTTCGATTCCAATAGTTAATTTCAATTGGAACTTAAGCAAAGGTCTTGAGGATTATTAAATAAACTAAAGTTCTACATTTGCTCGTTGAGCAAGCTATCATTGGAAGTACTAATTAAAGTTGGGTACATAGGGTTACTGGTAGACTTTAGTGCACCCTTGAATGTTCTAAGGTGGTTTGGTTAATGTTATATTTTGAATAAACTCAAAGTCGAGCCGATTCTTCAAAAACGTTGAGCTTTTGTAATCAATCATAACTTAGTTTCATGACCTAGTTAGATTCTTGTTTGATGAAGTTGATCGGGGTTGGTTATGGAATGTCGTTTGTTTAAATCAACTTAGGTTTTTGATCGAGTTCCTCGACGGGACGGCATGTTCATGTAGTTGGATGTTATTTTTGCTTATGAGTTGTTATGCTTGTTATTTGTACCTTTGCATGGGCAAGCGATGTTGTAAGAGTGAGTTTCAGATGTGAAGTTAGATGTGATTCAAATAGCGTGGCCCTAAGGTTCACCTGCGGAACGATGAGGACATATGAAAGCTAAGTATTCTTGAATTGATTTGTTGGTGATGATGTTTGAACCTACTAGTTTTAAATCTCCGGGACAGATTTCCTTAAGGAGGGGGATACTGTGACAACTCTGTTGATTTGAGGCAGGTTAGTCAAACGTTTGTATGGACTTGAACATATTAATGTGTTATAATAATTATGTGTTTATGTGATCTTATGTGAGTTTGGTTACCAATCAATGGAGCGTGATCGTCTCCTTTTGATTGAAGTTATGGTTGTTATAGGTATTTCATTTTGTTCACATTTTAGTGACAATGAAAATGATAGTATAATTCTATGTGGTAGTATATTTATATGTATTGTATATGTATTTATATTCTTTAGAGTCTTAATAGTTAGTAAATTTAAAGGTTTTAGTTTAGAAATATAGAAATTTGAACTTTTGTTTTAATTATATTGGTAAAATAAAATTAGAAATGAAATTTATTCATAGTCAATTAATCTAGTTTTAATTTAAAAGGTTTGAAAGGTAAAATAAATAAAGGTTTTTATAAAAAAAGATGTCAAAATTTAAGAGTTTTTGTGTAAATAATAATAATAAGTAGTGTAAGTGTTTTTATTTTAAGTTTAGTGTATTTATTTAATAAGGGTTTTAAGTAAATATGTAATAAATATAGTTTTTATAAAAAAAATTATTGTATAATTTTATATATTTCTATTTATATATATATATATAATATATATATATATATATATATATATATATATATATATATATATATGTATAAAATTCAAAATTAATAATAAAAAAAATAAAAAATAAAAAAATAAAAAGGGATGTTATTTGGCCGGTTTTTTAGAATGAAAAAAAGAGAAACTCAATTTTAGTCTAAGTAGGATTCTAATTAGGAAATTATCCAAACCTTTTTTTCACTATAAATACAAACCCCTCATCCCTATATTTTTTATATATCCGGTCGAACCAAGAAGAAGAGAAATTTTCATTTTTTTTATTCAAGGTCAATTTGGTGATTTAGGGTTTCAAGAATCAAGGATTAAGGTATGTTCATAAATCCTAGTTGTTTAGTTTTCTTTAATTCATGTAACAATAAAGTGATGAATAAATTAGGGTTCATAAAAATCTGTAAATTTAGAATGTTAAACTTAATTAGAAGTGTTTAGGGTTTAATTAGGGTCATATTGATGTAATTGGTTAGGGTTGGATCGCGTTTAAATAGGAATTAGGTTTGAGCAGAAGTTTAGTTCATGTTGTTCGATGGATATCTCAAGTATGGTAACGTTTTTCTTTATGAATCTTATTTCTATTGATAAGTTCAGAGAGTCTTGTTTCTAAAAAGTCCAGCCCCAAAAGGTTTTGAGGTCGGAAAGTTAGTCAAATAATTATCGCAAGAAAAGTTGTCAAAACCGTAAATTTGGGTCAGATTTGGGTCTGATTTCGAGGAGTAAAACCCCAACATAAAGTGAAAATTGGGGTTAACCAAAAATCATGGGTTATATTTTAGGTTTCTATTAACTCCAGTTCGAAGGGCTAGCGATAAAACATTTTCTAAGTATTTTTAAGGACGTCAAACTTTTAGTGTGCGTTCAGATCCGAATCTGAGTACTTTGTAATGATGAATTTTTATAAAATAATTCCACTTAGTCTTATTTTTTCTAAAAATCACAGTAGCTCACAACTCATTGAGGAGCTATGGGATGTAAGGAGAACCATCAATTAGGTGCTTTAGTATTTTATTTGTGGTCATGAAGTGACTATAAATTTCTGCCAGAAACTGAAAAGTTAGAAGTTAATGGTTAAGGTTATATAGAGTATGAAAATGATTTGGGAGATGTATATAAAGGATCAAAAACTTAGTGTAAGGTTTAGAATGTCCATTTATGATGTTACATTGCTTGGGGGCATTTAGTCCTAACCGAGTGTAAACTTGTGTTTTTGTTTGTGTGTAGATTGTGTGTGCAAGAATTGTGTATAGTAGCTGAGCATCAGGTAGAGTTTCATTAGTCCTATTTTACTTGTTTTTCTTTGGATGGAATGTTGGAAAAATATGTTTTGAATTGTTTTAATTACTGTGATTATGTGGTTTAATTGATGCATGGACTTTTATGTAGCTATTATATGTTTATGTGCTGCATGTCGTATGAATCTAGGAGTGTGGAATTTCTCCTTGTGATTTAGTTTGAGATTGTTTTTCACCAACTTTGTGGGTATAAGGTTTTGCTTACTTCGTATGGGTATGATATTTTGTAGATACGGTACCAAGAGTCTAGGATTGGGGATATCATTCCCCCCATGACTATATGATGAATTTTGTGGTTTGGATCGGGGGACACGTTCTGTCCCAATGGTGATTATTAGTCGATTGCATGTCCTCCGTCTTGTTAGCTATGTATAGTTGCTAGCTTAATTTGTCTGTCCTTGTTTTGGTATTCTTATATTAAGTAATTGATTTTAAATTTTGTATTGGTGTCGGTAATACCTAGACTCTCACCAACCATTGCGTTGTCGTTTTAAGGCATCATTTCTGATTGTTGAGCGGTATAAAAGGGGTGGAAGTTAATTAATAGTGCGCTAGAAGTCCGTTTAGGATGGCATTGGAGAGTTCTTGTAAAACCTTGTTCATAACATTGTTCTTTATGTGTTAATTCCGTTGTGCAAAATATATTATCAATGTTATTGTTATCCTAGATTATATCTAAACAATCTGAGCTTACAACGATTCCTAGATGGCTTAAACGGTCCTAGAAGATTATTAACGATTCTTTAATCTTCACCTAAAACCTTAACCTAGGATCTCCTTTTATACACCACAAGGAGTCCTTTTTAAGATAACTACTAAACTTTTAGGATCAATATCAATCATAATCATATACAAATCTTCCTAAAATATAAACGATATACATTCCATATTTATCTCATTGCATCCTTATCTCCAAGTCAGCAGCTTTGACCATCAGCAGTATTAATCTTTCTTTTAGCAGTATTAACTAACACTTGGCAGTACTAAGTTTGTACTGGCATTACTAACTCCATTAGTACTGTTAGTTATACCTTGGTAGTATTAACTCTTGATGAAGATTTATTCCCAACAATCGTTGAGTGTACCGTCACTAAACTTGTGGAGTTCATCAATACGCATCAATCTGTTCTTCTTGTCTTTATTCTGATATATGAAACCTCTAGGATTGGAGTATGCTGTATATGCTAACTTACGTTTGAGATCTAATCTGTACGTATCCGGCCTTGTGAGGTTGAGCTTCTTTTGGTAACTTTAGACACCTAATTAAAGATCTTCCACACGCCTTCTGAGGATAATGCTTCTTGTAAACATTCGCAGTGAGACACCCAAAGCTAGACGTTCCTCAACATTGAGATTTGTCAGCTTGCCTTGAACAAGAAGAAGCAGAATGTCTTCGATGTCTTGAAGGCGAAGTCTGTTGTAGTCGCCTTCTTTGAATGTGTACAACTTGTCTTCATTTCTACGAACAATGATCCAATCCAAATGTTTGTAATTATGCCATTCGATATTCTTAAGCTTTGTAACATCAAGGATTCTGTGTCTGGAGTAGACATCACGAGCAGATTCCCTGTTTAGTGTAAATCCATAGAATTGTTGACGTTTTCGTCCCCAGTGAGAGATGCCCCAGAGTGCATGTTTGTCGTAGACAATCGACAATTGACTCGACATGGTGTTTGGGACCAAGTCTTCAATCTATTTGATGTGTCCATAATATGCAGCCTTTGTCTTTGTCACTGAAGTAGCATAAATTCAGCTTGAGACACCACCACTTAAATACGCAAGGTCGTTGTTGATGAAGTGATCAAATGGTATTACTCGACGTCCTCATGAATTAGGTATCAATGGTAAGGGCTTGCGAAAATCATGTGGATATTGCTGTCCTTTAGGATTGTTCCAGTCTAATTGATCAGTAGTTGCTTTGCAGACTTCTTCAATGAAGTATTCAAGTTCCACCCGACTTTTTCATAAACCTTTCATTAACTCGAATGTTGGACCGGCTAATAATTCTGGAGTCAGAGTATCAACTTTGAGCCGAATCAACACGAATGCTGAGAAGTCTAGAGGAGTATCCATCAACTTATTAAATGACTCACGTGGATCTTCTTTCCGAGCCAAATTGCTGATCCAAGGTTGAATTGGTCCATGAGCAGCAGGCAAAGTCTTATTCCAATCACGACTGGGAGTTGGAGGTTTTTCTGGTTTCTAAAACCAATAAGGAAACTGAGTGGTCTCATTAACAGGTTGATCTTCAGTATATCCTGTATTGAACTCCTGATGTATGGGTTCTTCCAAGTCTTTAACAGTGTATGTTGGCTCCTCTGCTTGAGCAAACTTGTCAGTAGACTTTTGATGAGATTTGGACCCTTCTTTAGACTTGCCAGTTGACTTGGAAGTCTTCTCCTTTGGTGCACTAGTTGACTTAGGTTATTTTCCAGCTCTTCTTCTCTTGGACCCCTCGGTTTGATCCAGCGGAGGGTTCATCATCTTCATCCTTATCATCTCGACGTCTTTTAAGAGTGACAGTATCTCCATATGTTGCAAGGATGTCTTTGTCAGTTTCATAAGCGTCAACCAATGCTTTGTAGAGAGTCTTCTGTTGAACTGATCTATTGATTGATTTGTTATTCTCCATTTTATCTATGAGAATCTTCTTCAGCTCAAGTTCAGATAGGTTAGCTGCTACAACATGGGATGTCTTAGCTTCATTGGATGAACGAATCAGAACTTCAGCTTCAAGTTGTTCATTTACTAACTTCTCAATTCTCGGCAAAATCTTGGAGACTTGCTCCTTAACTTGAACTTTGATTTGCTCTCTGATTATTTTCTTTATATTTGCATCAATTGTATTGATGAAGTCTTCATTTTCAGCTTTAGCTTCATCTCTAAGTCTGTCTGACTGTAGTTGAATAACTACTTTTACAGCTTCATTCATCTGGTTGTCAAAGTACTTATCAACAATACCGGGAATTGATGAAACTGCTTTAGTAAATAGGTTTGTTTGCATGAATTTGAGAAGTCGTCTTCTAAAGATTTTACTCTATCTTCAAACTTGAATAAAGAACCAAAGGTTAGAAGATTTTGTAGGGAGGTACTTGGAACAATTGTTGGTGTGGAAACTGGTGTTTGTTGCAGATGTTGAATAAGAGGAATGGGTGGTGAAGGAAGTGTTGTTACAGATGAAGGAGGTATCTCATCATTAGTAGTTACTGGAACATCTACCAGAGAAGTTGACTCAATGTTTGGATTGAGTATGGAGTCAATACCTATATCTGGATTAGGATTGAGCATCTTGGAAATGAAGCCTGATGATATAGAAGAACTCTGCTGTTAAACTTCAGGAGTGACAGCGGTTATTATCACATGAGTATGTTCTATGACTTGAGTAGTTTGAACATTAGCTAATAAGGCATCTGTCATTTCAGTATCTCTTCCCTTCAGATTGATGTTCACGTCATTGTACATTTTGTTCACTTCTTCCTCTTTATTTGTCTTTTCTTCATCTAGCTTTTCTTCCTCAACATTGTCTCCTTGAGTTACTTCATCATATGTTTCATCATCAGTGGATTCAAAATAAAAAGGTGTATGAACCCTCAGATTCGAACACTCTTGTTCTTTATCTTCTTCATCATGAGTGGAGAACTTGGGATGGACAAAGTCATCACCATCATTATCTGATTCAGTCTGTTCATTATCATCATCTTGATCATCATCATCTTCATTATCAGCATTGTCATCATCGTCTTTACTCATGCTTACTTCATCATCATCGTCCTCATCACGAGACTTCCAAGAAATCTGCTCATCTTCAAATCCATATGTAGGTACATCAAGAACCCCTGGTGAAACACCAGTTCCTTCATTTGCACCTGAACCACTGGTGTGAGAGCCATAGAATTGTGTCTTGCTTCTTTTGGTGATAAGTTTCATTTGGTCAGCCTCAGACAATGCAATTTCTAATAGAGTCTCCAATCCTTGAGCAGGTAGCTTCTTCTTTCCTGATTTAGTCACCTTAGCTATAGCTTTGAGTCTTTTACCTGGAGAAGCTTTAGGAGCTTGATCAGTCTTCCTGGTAGATCGCCGTACATACTTTGGTTTTGGAATCACCTTTCCAGTATGAATCATAGTAAGTCTTGTATGCATCCGACTCCTTCATTGCTTGATTGGTTAGAGTATCAGGAAGTATGGCGCCGTACTTTTGAACAGTTTCATGCTTGGGGATGAATCTCATTGTGGTGAGAATAGGGTCATCTTTAGCCATGTGTCAGTCCACCTTGTTTCTTCTTGGAATTGATTGATCTTTTGACATGTATTGGTGATTTATGGTCTTTGAGGTGTATCTTGGATTAATTACATGTCTTTGTTCTTACTTTTGCACTTGTTTTGATTGTCTAAACTAAGTCTTCTCATAGAAGGTAGACATAGTCAACATTCTTCTAGTAATACATACCCCAAATGATTTGAGCCCGAGAGATACGAAGTTGATCAAGTCCAGTTACTTTACCATTGAGGCATTTGTTGATGATGGTTCCAAATGTTCTCCAAGGTTGATGTAAAGTATCAACCTTGACATCCGAGAGTGACTTGATATCTCTGGAGTGACCAAGTGTTCTTATGAAAGAAAGTATTTCCTCTTCAAATAGAGGATCTACAAATTTCTGGCTAGGAAGATTTGGGCAAATCTGGAGCATATATCTGAAAGTTTCTAGATCAAAAGAATGATTCTTTTTGTTCAACTTGAATTTGATTCAATGCTTGTGAAAGGAAACAGTAGCCCAGGATTCATGCATGTAGATGGTAGGAACACTTGTAGAGATCAAGAAGGCTTGATAAAAAGGTGTGAGAGAAAGAACATCCAAAGCAACTTGAAAAGTGGGTTCCTTGGGCTTGAATGTAGTGCTCAATCTGTAGTTCCAATTTCCAATCCTTAGACGTTGTTCTCTTGGAACAAGAGCATCGTCAAGGGCTTGCTGTTGTTCTTTTGTGATACTCATGATATCTGCTAAAGAATGAAATCAATATCAGTTTTTATCATCAACAAGGTTATATAATTCACTATAGAGCCCTCTTTGGGATACGGCACTTAAGGCATTCAACACATTTAGAGGACTAATCATGGAAAGGGCGAACTTAATTTGGCTTAGTGGGTTACAGAACATATGTAACATTAAGACTATCTAGGAATCTAGTTCATTCTAACTAGTTGGGAGTTAGATTGCCTAAGTCTTGTTTTAGTTACACTAGTTAAGCTAATTTAACTTGATTAGATTTCAAAGATAACCAATTTTAAATTTGCTACCTAAAACAAGTATTAAGTCACCTTCTAATTAGAATATAAGTGTTTACCCTTTTGTTTCCTTTAATTATAATTATGAAAACTGCAAGTCCAGTCACTATTGATTAACTGCGAGTCCAATCACTATTGATAAACTACGAGTCTGGTCTATACTGAAAACTGCAAGTCCGGTCACTTATAGAAAAACTGCAAGTTTGGTCTAAGCAAGAGTTGCGAGTTCTGTCAATAGTCAAGACTGCGAGTCCGGTCAATACTAAGATCTGCGAATTCGGTCACTTAAGAAAGACTGCTAGTCCAGTCATAACTGGCCACTGCTAGTTCGGACATATAAAAAATAATGCGAGTCCGGATAAACCTATGGACCTGCGAGTCCGGTTAAGCCTACCAATTGCGAATTCGATTCGAGAAATCAAGTAATTTGCAAACATGTTACAACTTCAAGATTCAAACATATAGCATCATAGTATTCATATAAACATTTTTTGCATCTTTACAAACTCAGAAACAACACACGATAACACAAACGAGCATTTACCACTTAACATTCAATTTGCATCCAAGAACAGACATATAGATATGGATTTCAAGGCACATTTACATACAAGACTACATTTAACACTTATCCTACACAAAACCCATAAACTTTTCTTCCTAATACTTAAGAACATAACTTTTCGACATCAAAAATTAAGCAATTCAACAAACGAGTTATCCCTATGCAAAACTGATTTACACGAGTCATTTACACCTTATTGAGAACAAAACCCCTCTATCAATTTTCGTTTTTATTCAGTTTTAATTTTGAAGAACCCTAATTTAATTTTTTAGGGTTTTCGAAATTAAGACCTTGTAAAAATGAAATTCTTTCGAGATATAGGATTATTAAAGTATAGGGATCAATGTTTTAGTTATACCTTAAGCACGAAAATGACAGGAAATCAAGTTGGAGGAGATGACGATTTGGTTTTGTGAGAGAGGAGAGAAAAAAAATTATAAGTGTTGTGTTTGTGTGTGTTAGAAACGGGGAAGGGGTGTTTGTGTATAAGATAAGTTTTGTTTTGTACACAAATGCCCCCTCAACTTTAAAATCCTTTACACTTTTCATTTATAAGATTATTTAGGCATTTTAAGTTAACACATTGGCACAAGTATTCCCTGTAGTTTTAACTACTATACCTAACAACTTAAATTTGCAAATATTCTCTCTAAGGCATAAACAAATAACATTTAAGGCACACATAAGCTAAACTTAATTAACTTTCCTTAAAAATTGTTATTCCGTTATTGTTTAAAAACCTTTATTCCTTTTATCAAATGACTTTCTGAAGAAGATATTTGACATTTTCTCCCCCTCAAACAATGACCCGTTTTCTATTTAAAGAGTTGTAGTCATTGTTTGAGAAGTCAAATGTCTTTGAAAAGCATTTTCTGATGACTTAATGTTTTATTTTTGAAAATCAAACACCATGAAATCAGATTTCTCTTATTTTAACACATACGCGCACTGACACGTACACTTATGGAATAAAAAAAGCACTGGTTGTGTTGCAAAGTAAACACAAGCCTTTGCATGGTCATAATGTAAACCATGCCCGAGAATAAATTCCTGTTATGAGGTCAAGTTTTCTTTTTGAAATACTTGCCTTTAAGATGATGACCGGGTTGCTATCTGAAATAATAGCAAGCCATTTTTGGCATGTTTTGAAAACTTTTGAACTTCTGCTCGAACTTGATTTACAGCCTCGTATCATTATTAAATGACATTTCTAAGACCGTAAATGTTATCGATTTTCAGAAGATATGCCAGTATCACCTCTTTTTATATTTTTCTCATTTTTTAATTTTTTTCTTTGGTTTCAAATATTTTATATTTTTGTATTTTGTTTTTATAAAAGTTTTCTGAAAATGAAAAATCTTTTGGTTTTTCTAGGTTTTTATATATATATATACATATTATATACATGATATTTGAATAGGTACCACCACTATTCTTCAGCTTCATTTGCCAATTGTTTTAGGGTCTCCGACGTAAAACTTCGCATTCCCAGATTTGCCAAGTGTTTTAGGGTCTTCCGACGTAAAACTTCGCAGCATCCCTACAGCTTGTGATAAGATAATTATTCTTCTTGCAAGGGCTTTAGTGAAGATGTCCTCTAGCTGATACTCCGTATTGACAAAGTAAAGCTCTACTACTCCGTTCTCAACTTGCTCGTTTATGAAGTGAAATCGGATGTCAATATGTTTTGATCTAGAATGTTGAACATTGTTACAGCATAAGGCAATAGCGCTTTTGTTATCACAGTACATTGGAATTTTATTGAATCCAAGGCCATAGTCGGTAAGCTGTGATCTCATCCAAAGGACTTGAGCACAACATCCAGACAAGGCTATATATTTAGCTTCCATACTAGATATCGCAGCCTTTTTGGCCTTTTTGATGACCAGCTAACAAGTCTGTCTCCCAATAATTGCATACTTCCAGATGTACTTCATCTAGTATCTGGCAAACAGCATGATCAGCGTCTGCATAGTGTTAGAGCAATAAAAAAATCCTTGGATTCCAGAGTCCTTATTAACGGTTTCTCTTAGGTATTTAAAGATTATTTTTACGCATGTAAGTTCTTTTTGGTAGGCTTTGCTGATATCGAGCACACATGCATATAGCAAATGTAGGTCTGGTCTACTGGCTATGAGATACATAAGGGTTTCAACCATTCTACGATAGTGTGTAGGGTCAACGGCTTTCCCTTGTGTATCTTCATCTAGTTTGGATTTCTTCACCATGGGAGTATCCACGGGGTTACTAGATTCCATACCATATGTTTTCAAAGATTCTAGAGCATATTTAGACTGGTTTATAAAGATGCCTCTGGGACTTTGTGAAATCTGTAGTCTTAGAAAAAAATGATATTTTGCCCATCATCGACATCTTAAACTTTAAACACGTTATCTTAAACATTGGTCACACAGTTCTGTGTATAGACGCAAAGATTATTCATCAAAACTTTAGTTATTGTACAAGGAGAATATATTTTGCTTGCCTTTGATAAAACTTTGGATCTACGGATATTTTAGAGAATTCTTGAGAGAGTAGAAACTTTGACAATAGATCATACCACGCGCGAGGAGCTTGTCTCAACCCATAGAGAGCCTTCTTAAGCTTGTACACATGATTAGGATTGTCTTGATCTACAAACCCGTCCGGTTGGCTGACATAAACTTCTTCGCGCAGAATGCCGTTCAAGAATGCCATCTTAACATCCATTTGGTAGACGATCATATTCATGTGAGCAGCATATGCGAGGAAGATTCAAATAAGATCAAGTCTAAGCCACTAGAGCAAAGATTCCTCAAATCTAATCCCTTTCTTGACGGGATACCCGATGCGAAACCAACGAGCCTTGTTCTTTAGAATTCCTCCTAATTCATCAAGTTTCACCTTGTAGATCCATTTTAAAGTAATAGCCATCACTTTATCTAGACGAGGAACGAGTTTCCAGACTTCAAGATGTTCAAATTCCTTAAGCTCCTCTTGCATTGCTTCAATCCAACATGCTTGAGTTAATGCGTCTTTATAGTTCTTTGGTTCAAATGATGTGAGAAAGGCATCATAGTAAAAAAATAAGGCTTATTTATGGAGTTGGAATCTTGTGGAAACAGGTCTGTCGAGTTCACCGATGATGTTGTCTAAAGGGTGATCCTTGGTCCATTTGGTAACGTGTTCTGAGTTTGGAGCAGCAGTGTGCACAATGGTGGGAATAACGTTCGAAGAAGAAGATGCTTTAGAATCATTTTCTAGAATTGGAATGGAAAAGAATGGATCATTATTCATGTGTGCAACATCTAAGTCATGATTCTCTTCTTCTATATCGTTAGAAATGGCAGGAGATTGAGTTTCGGGTGTTGTTTGTGAGTTACTAGGTGATGGTGCATCTTGGTCAATAATTGTTGAGGAAGGTGAATCGGTTGACACAGCGGGTTCTGGAGCTACTACTTCAGCAATTGGAGCAATGGCTTCAGGGAATGGGCGATCAACACTTGATGGAGGGTTGAGTAATTCATCAAACAGTAGTTGAAACAAAATATCCCAATCAGTTCTTGAAGGTGGTACAAATGATGTTGAAGGATGAGGGTTTGGCACGAGTCCTAAACTGATTATTGCAGGAGTCATTTCATGAAGTGCGGGTTCTAAACTGCTGTGTTCAAAAGCCATCGATGTCAGCTCATCAAAATCTACATGAATTGCTTTGATGATTCGTCTGGTACGTCGGTTGTAAATTCAAAATGCTTTCTTTGTGGGTGCATGGGCAATGAAAATACCAATATCAGCTTTCGGTTATAACTTTCCCAAGTTCTCACTGTCATTTACTGGATAACAAAGTGCACCAAATACGTGGAAAAATGATAAGTTGGGAAGTTTGCCATGTAAAAGCTCATATGGTGTGTTGCCGTGATGAAGACGTATGATGGAACGATTTTAGGTGTAACATGCGCTAGCAACTGCTTCTGCCCATAAGAATAATAGAGCTTTTTCATAAATCAACATTTTTTTTGGGTAAAGAGGACTAATCAGCCTCGGTAAATTATTTTTCATAAATCAACATTGTGCGGGCAGCTTCAATTAGTGTACGATTACGTCTTTCAATGACACCATTTTACTGTAGAGAGCTAGCAACATATGTTTCATAAGAGATGCCAACCTTCTCATAATATTCACGCAAAGTTTTATTAACAAATTTAGTTCCATTATCTGTTCTGATTCATTGGACAGGTACTTTAAGCCGCAATTGGATCATCTTGAGAAACTTGATTATGAAATCTGGAGCTTCATTTTTTGACCTTAAGCACTTTACCTATGTAAATCAAGAGTAATCATCGATGATGACGAGGATGTACTTCTTTCCATTAACACTCGCGACACGCATTGGTCCACAAAGATCCATGTGCAAGATATAGAGTTTTTCTTGGTTGGTGTCTTCAGATTTAGGTTTGTGAGGTTTCTTCTTGCTTTTGCCCATTGCACATGCAGAACACAGATGGTCCTTTTCAAACTTTATCTTAGAGAGACATCAAACAAGACTGTGTCTAGCTAAATGGTTGATTGCACCAAAGTTCAAATGGGATAGACGTCGGTGCCATAGCCAGGACTTAGTCTTTGAGGCCTTTGATAATAGACATATAGGAGAGGACGCCATCATATCTCTAAGAGACAGAGTATACATATTGTTTCCCTGAGATCCAGTCAATAGATCAACACCGTCTAGATTACGAATGAAGCAGGTGTGTTGACGAAAAGCAACTTCAAGGTTCGAATCACAGAATTGCCCAACGGAGAATAAGTTGTGTCCAAGTCCTTCTACATAGTAAACCCTTGAGATTGTAACATTCCCTATCTGATAATCACCATATCCTAATATCTTTGCCACATGATCATTTTTGAATTTGACTGTACCCAAAAATTTATTGACGAAATTGGTGAGCTAAGAGCGATCTTCGGTCATATGCTTGGAGCAGCCGGAGTCCAAATACCAGAGAACAATTTGGATGACATGCATTCATCAAGAGAGGAAGATGGAACATCGGAAACTATGGATCCCCAAGATTTACTGGGTTCCTTGTTGATAGCAGATATAGATTTAATAATCTTAGGTTTGCAAACGGGAACATTAGTTTTAGATTTCCTAGGTTTCCTTGAGTAAACCAATGTTACTACAGGCTTAGGTGTATCAGTTTCTAGAGTAGTTGGTTTCCTAAGGGACACTTTAGCTGTTGTGGTAATCCTAGTTAAAGGGCACGCATTTCCTACTATAGTGAACGTCCGACTAGTAGGTCTCCAAGTGTATCCAATATTTATGAACACCTTTCCTATTGGTTTCCAAACTTTTCTCTTTGAATTTTACTTAATAGATTTAGATTTAACACGAGCATTCATATCATTGATAAAATCAAGAACACACAAATCATGATCATCATAAAGCATGCAACCATTACACTTAACACATAAAAGTTCAGAATTCGCATTAAGCTTGGGATGCTGCACATTTGCAGTTCCGTTAGGTTCCACAACACAATTCTTATTTTTCAAACTAGATTTAACTGTCCTAGAGTGGGCTTCTACTTTATTCTTCTAAGTACTACTTGGTGTTTTCTGAATCTTATCTTTCTTTTTATTTCCTGAAGGTTGTGATCCGCTAGCACTAGTAGACGGTTTACTCCTGTAGAAGACAACATAGGTTTGTTAGAAACTAGGTTTGAGGAAGAAGCTATTTTTGTGTTTGTGTTTCCTGTGGATGTGACGAGCTCAGTGAATCTAACTTTTTTGTCTTTGTTCTTTGGGGTCACAGCCACTAATTTGTCACTTGAATTGTTGATGCTAGGACAGGTTTGTCCAATTATTATAAGCAACTCCTGAATTCGTTTGGTATACTTACAAGTAGAGTGTAAGGGATTATTTAGAGGGTTTTGTGATTTTCCTTGTTCAACTACTTCCCTGAGAATCGCAACTTGTCCTGAGTGTGCTTAATATAGGCAGAGTGAGCCGTCCTTTTATTCAACAATTTAGGGGTTATGGTTCATATCAATTTTAAGATCTCTGGATCATTTGGGTGTTTAGTAACCTCTTTATCAACTAGAGATTTACCTTTAGTTTCCTTAAATTCAATTCTTGGAGCTGTAACTACCAAAACTTTTTCCTGAAGACTAGCATTTAAATCAGAGATTTCCGCAGACTTTAGATTGACTTGATTAATTAAATCATCACATTGTTCTTTTGATCAAATACGTGCTGGTTTAATCGAGTCATAAAGTTGCTTATAGGTCTGTTTCAAATGCTTATTCTCAGCAATAAGCTTTGACACCCTATGATCCAATTCAATATTTATTGTTTCAATCTTCTTTAAGTCCTTTTTAATCTTATCCTCATTTATTTTTCCACTTAGAGATTTAATTCTCTCTTTTAACTTCTTTATAACTGTGTCTTTCTCTTGGGACTGAGCTTTCAATTTATTTAATTCAAATAACTGATCAAAACTTGGAGCACTTTGATTGGAAACAAAATAGATCCTCTTGAAAAATTTCCTGATTTAAGTTGACTATCAACTTCTAATGAGAAATAATGTTTTTCACGAGTGTGTAAATTTTGACAGTTTATCGTAAATTTCTTTTTCAACGAAATCCTTTTTGTTGAGAAGCTCAGTCTCAAGTTTGAGATACTTTTCACATTCAAGCACATTTTACAGAAGCACTAATCCAAGAAGAATTCACACTAGTGTTCACAATATCTGTGCATAATAACCTTGTTCAAGAGTCCGTCATTTTCATTCAAAACTTGATTCGTTTAACTTAAATGTTTTTTGACTCTAACGATGTTGTTTCCACAGCTGTTCCATGTGATGGAAGACATTTTGGACTCAGAAAGTTCATCAATCAAATATTGATCGAATGTATTAAATAAGTCCTTCAGAGCTTTTACATATAAAATTATTTCATCCCTAAAATAAGCTTTTGTATGTTCGAAACCCCCCACGAGCCTTCAGTGATGGCTATGGGTGTGGTTCTTTCTTTGACAACCATGTCAAAACCAGCAAGATGGTGTTTAAGTTTCTTTAAACTCGTATTAACCATGTTGAAATTAGGAAGTTATTTTGGAACCTCAACTTTGGTAGGTCTACTAAAAAGAGTGGGTTTTGGAGAATTCTGAGACCAAAAGGCTTGTTCAGCAGATAATTCAGTTTGTGGACAAATTGTGTTCTACAATCTAAGAAGTTACTAAGGACAACATAATCGACTGGTGTAGTATTAACTTTCTTTTCTATCATCATAGGATCTTTTTGTTTTAAAAGTATTTTTAAACGACTCTCTTCAGCAAGCAGTAGAGTCTCTTCGGAGTCAGGAATCACAATAGCACTCGTATTCTTAATGACATTACCATCATAAAGCTTTGGTTCCAACTGCTAAGCTTTCTTCAGATAGAAAGGATTTTGAAAACCTAGAGCTTGTTTAGTGGTATGATCATAGAAAAACTAAGGTTTCGTCAACATGTGAACAGTTTGTGCAGATTGATCTCTTTTAAAAACAATATTATCTAGCTGTTTGATTCTCTTTTCTAAGGCAATCTCTCTATCTATGTTCCTAGATTCTTCTTTCTTAAAATCATTTTTGAGAAGAGTAACTGTTTGCATTAAAGATTCCTTTTCTTTTAAATGTTCAGAAAGAGTTTGTTTAAGACGATCAATCTCTACAGACTGTGCAATTGAATCTGAAATGATATCATATCCTTTAATCAACATTTTGTCTTCTTTCAAAACTTTATCTTGTTCCTTATTGTACACTCCCCAAAAAATGGGTGCAGCGGAATAAGATCCGGGGATGTTACTTCAAGATCAAACAGCACAAGATATATATAAGAACGGCATCATGTGAATTCGTTTAAAATTGATACATTGGATGTAAATAAAAGGACATATTACAAAAGTTATACTTTACTTGTTCTTTGTTAACATTACAAAAGATAACTTAGATTTCCCAAAAAACCATGATGCACATAAATCTTTAACAGTGCCCAATTCAAGAACATAATCCAATGAATCTTGGCATCTCGTGCCTAATGAACCTCCTGGAAAAATTGCTTAAACACGTCAACAAATTGTTGGAGAATTCATAGGTTATGTATTTAAAATATGCAGGGGGGGGGGTGGGGGGACCCGGGCCCCCCAAAAAAAGATTTTTCCCGTGATGTTACAACAGATGCCAACTATCACAAAACCAGATTACTTTCAACACTTGCGTCCAATTTATAAAACAAGCATGTTTCCACCCCAAATAATATCAAATCAGTAAAACTGTAAAAGTGGGGCTATGAACTCACCTTGAGTACAGATAGCTCAAATAATCACAGATAAAACGTCACGCAAGACGATAAATGCAACCTATTTAAATTAAGGTCGTATAAGTAATGAGTACTTAAATTAATAACAGTTGAATATATCTTCTCTAGTGTGTTACATCGTACTATCGTTCGGGCTATCATAATTAAAGAGGTCATGACATGACGTACGAGGAGTTAGGACACTTTAAATCGTAAATCCAACAACTCGTCGATACGCCATCCGAAGAGGCCTCATTATGAAACTCCCTAGTATTATAGCACTTTGATAACCACTCAATATTCTATTATGCTTAATCACGATAATCGTTTTAGTAAAATAATATTATATAAAGTGAAAACGTTTATAAATATACTTTTCGTAAAAATGACCTAATTTGGTCGTTTTAAGCCCGTTGCTCGCGTTTCTTACGTCCACGTCTTCGTAGTAAGACGAGTGATCAAAATATTATATTTTCAAGTTTTTGATTTTCTGCGATGAATAGTGTTTTTACTATTCACAACAGCTATATACTCGATTTTATACTTTTAATTACGAAAAACCCGTTTTAGTCGTATCTTATTCGTTATAGCTCCGTTTTTAGCGATTCTTTCGAGCACGTTCTCGTAATTGAAAGTTTTATCATATTATGGTGTTATAAAGTATAAGTTTCTGTGTGTATAGTATTTTTTTAAAATTGTTTTATAAAATAGTATTAACTATCTTAACTTGTAAAATGGGGTATCTTCTTCGCTTATTAATCGGTTTTTCGAGGTCTATATGAACCATTCGATCCTTGTGAATGTAGTCATTTTATAAATCATAAAACTTACTATGTAAATTGTAAAATTACAACACAGCCCTAAGATATTTATTTCCAAATGTGGTTTAAACACTTGTTTTATGTATTAATTAGTTTGTTAGTTTCTTTAAAAAAACTAATAACCATATTTTACATAGGTTGGTACTTATTATAATAGTCCAATATCATCCCTAGTCCTTGATAAATTCATTGCAACAAGTTTCAACCCTTTTAACTTTCATTACTTTCATTTGTATATTATATTTAAGTAACTTTTAAACACTATATTAGGCTTAAACATGTTTATTACTTAAACCATAAGTATAACATCTTTATAGATCTATGTTTTTCCATGATATTTTATAACATCTATGGGACATGAGCATAGTAAGTTCATGATTAATCATAACATAATTATAACTCATTTTACATAATGAAAGTTTCTTAGTAGGTGATTATGGCTATATTTAAATGATAACACATAAAATCATAATAAATAAAAGTATAAAGGAACTAGGAAAAACCTTAGAATGATGTAAGAGGATGAGAAATAAGTTCTAAAACCCGTGTTTAGATTCAAATCCAAGCTTTTAAAGCTTAAAACCCTAGAATTAGCGTTTCCAAAACCCTAATCTTTACTTTTTCTTTCTTAATCCATTGCAAATGATGAACAAAGCTTGCAACACCTTAGAATAACTTAAGTATGTTGTGTACAAGGGTTGTATAATCTTAGACATATATTCAAAGTATGGATTTTGTTTGGTGGCTATATTGTGCCGTGGGTTTTGAGGTGTAAAAGAGAGAAAGAAAATGAATTTCTTTGTTAAGTGTAAGAGTATGAAACTTTACTCATGCAATGTTTTCTTGTCATGCAAAAGTAGGGATTATCCCATGATAATAAGGAGAGCGTCTACCAGATATTTACTTGCATAAAGGGAAGTATACTTGTATTTAAATGGAAGTGCAAGTAAATATGAAAGTGTAGTCTTGAAAAATAAATGCATTGGTTGCTTCCTACATATACATGGATGTGTATATATGTATGCATAGGGGTAAAGTTTTATAAACTTTGATCATTGGAATTTAAAATAGGCATTTGTTGAAGCGTAGATTAATTAACGTGGTTCCGGGTATGCCTAAACGTACTTTATCGTCGAAACGTACATAATTTATGTAACCAATAGAAATAAACGAACAATGACCATAATTATTCTTAAAATAACTATTTAATACTTGCTTGATGTAAACGTTTGATGGTTTGATGCCCGTTTACATTGAACGCTAATTTTTAACGTACGCGATTTAACTTAACGTTTACAACTTAAAGCAAACGCGTACAATACAAAAGGTACATATAAAATTTATTAACGACGTCAATGACCCTAAAACACGGGGTGTTAAAGTCTCCCCCTGTTAGATGAGCCTTGTCCTCAAGGCTTAAGACGCGACACTTGACGACGGCGCGGTCTTTGCGAAGAGGTGTGGGTATTTCTTCCGGAATTGATCCTCGCGTTCCCACGTAAACTCAGGACTTCGCTTGGAGTTCCATCGAACCTTGACTAATGAGATTCGGCATCGCTTCAACCGTTTAACTTCATGATCCACGATTTCCACTGGCTCCTCGACGAAATAAAGCTTGTCATCAAAATAAAGTCCATCCAACGGAACGGCTAAGGGTTCGTCGGCATGAAACTTCTTTAAGTTAGACACGTGAAACGTATTATGAACTCTGCTCAGCTCCTCAGGAAGCTCGAGCTTGTAAGCAACCTTTCCAACCTTTTCTAACACCTTGAAAGGTCCAACATACCTGGGGTTTAACTTCCCCCGTTTGCCAAATCGTAGTACCCCTTTCCAAGGTGAAACTTTAAGCATAACTTTATCCCCAACTTGAAATTCTATCGGCTTACGCTTTAAATCGGCGTAACTCTTCTGTCGATCACGGGCGGCTTGCATCCTTTGCTTGATTTGGATGATTTTCTCGGTTGTCTCTTGTATTAATTCTGGACCGAGGATTTGAGCTTCTCCAACTTCAGTCCAACATACAAGTGAACGACACTTCCAACCATAAAGTCCTTCGAATGGTGCGGCCTTGATGCTAGCGTGATAGCTATTGTTATACGAGAACTCGACTAATGGCAAATGGTTAACCCAACCCTTCTCAAAATCGATCGCACAAGCACGCAACATATCCTCGAGAGTTTGAATGGTTCTCTTGCTTTGCCCGTCAGTTTGTGGGTGGTACGCAGTACTCATATCCAGGTTAGTACCCAAAGCATTCTGAAGTGACTTCCAGAATTTTGATGCGAATCTCGGGTCACGATCACAAACGATTGAGACATGTATTCCATGTCTCGTGACCACCTCCTTTAGGTACATTCTTGCATGTTTATCCAAAGGATCAGTCTCTCATCAGTGTGAAGATCGCTGACTTAGTAAGTCGGTCAACAATCACCCAAATGGTGTCGTAGCCTTGCAACGTCTTAGGAAGCTTCGTGACAAAATCCATAGTGATGTTGTCCCACTTCCATTCAGGTATCTATTGTTTCTTCATGCAGGTTGTTTTGTAATATCAAATAGGGGAAGATTGTTGGGATTACAGATTTGATTGATTAACAAAAAACCTATTAGACGAAATAAAGAAAGAAGAAACAATGAAGGACCAAATATGTAATAGATAGATTTTAGGGGTTTGTTAGTAAAGCTAGGGTTTGTAACCTCCCTCTATTATATAAAGAGGGGAGGCGTCTAGGTTACAGCATCCATTGATAGCAGACTTCTCCAATGAGAGTCTGAAAAACACATAGAGTGTTTAGTAGTAGTAGTAGTAGTTAGTTTTTCAAAGGAAAATCCAACGTTCCCTGGTGGCGGTCTCGGCGGTCCCAGATATATTCGGGGGCCGCCTAGCCACTAAGGGGGCCGCCACTAGACTGACGCTCCTCTTTTTGTCTTTTTGTGGGGAAGGTTGATCCTGGTATGTTGTTTTTTGTTTTTGGGGGAAAAAACTGAATTCAAACTTTTATTTTTAAATAAAACATTATTTTTATTAATAAAACTATTTTGTATATTTTTAATTTTGTAAAAAATAGTTTTGTAGAAATGTGATGGTTAAAAAAATTTATTTTTTTGATCACTAATCATGTTTAATGATTTGTTTATCCATACCTTAAGTGATTTATGTCGAAATGGAAGTTTACAATTAATAACATCATGAATGGTTTTACATTTTGTCATCTTCAAAACGTAGAGGAGTCGAAAAACTTATTAACTGTACCCAAAAATTTATTGACGAAATTGGTGAGCTGAGAGCGATCTCCGGTCATATGCTTGGAGCAGCCGGAGTCCAAATACTAGAGAACAATTTGGACGACCTGCATTCATCAAGAGAGGAAGATGGAACATCAGAAACTATGGAAGATGGAACATCAGAAACTATGGATCCTTAAGATTTACTGGGTTCCTTTTTATTAGCAGATAAAGATTTAATATTCTTAGGTTTGATAACAGGAACATTAGTTTTAGATTTCTTAGGTTTCCTTGAGTAAACCAATGTTACCACAGGCTTAGGTGTATCACTTTCTAGAGCAGTTGGTTTCCTAAGGGGCACTTCAGCAGTTGTGGTTATCCTAGTTAAAGGGCACTCATTTTGCTACTATAGTGAAGGTTCGACCAATAGGTCTCTAAGTGTATCCAATATTTGTGAACACTTTTCCTGTTGTTTTCTAAACTTTTCTCTTTGAACTTTTCTTAACAGATTTAGATTTAGTACGAGCATTCACATTATTGATAAAATCTAGAACACACAAATCATGATTATCAGAAAGCATGCAACCATTACACATAACACATAAAGGTTCAGAATTCGCATTAAGTTTGGAGTGCTGCACATTTTCAATTCATTTAGGTTCAACAGCACTGTTCTTATTTTTCAAACTAGACTTAACTGTCTTAGGGTGGGCTTTTACTTTATTCTTCTGAGTACTACTTGGTGTTAACTGAATCTTATCTTTCTTTGTATTGCCTGAAGGCTGTGATCCGCTAGCACTAGTAGACGGTTTTACTCCTGTAGAAGACAACATAGGTTTGTTAGAAACTAGGTTTGATGAAGAAGCTGTTTTTATGTTTGTGTTTCCTGAGGATGTGACGGGCTCAGTGAATCTAACTCTTTTGTCCTTATTTGGTATACTTACAAGCAGAGTCTAAGGAATTATTTAGAGGATTTTGTGATTTTCCTTGTTCTACTATTTCCCTAAGAATCGCAGCTTGTTCCTGAGTGTGCCTAAGGTAGTCAGAGTGAGCTGTCCTATTGTTCAACAATCTAGGGGCTATAGGTTCCACATCAATCTTAAGCATTTCTGGAGCAATAGTGTGTTTGGTAACAACATTATCAGCTAAATCTTTTCCTTTAAGTTTCCTTAATTCATCCTTGAGAGCTGTAATGACCAAATCTTTTTCCTGAAGACTTACATTTAAATCAGAGATTTCTACAGACTTTTGATTGACTTGACTAACTAAAGCATCACATTGTTCTTTTGATCGAATTCGTGTTGGTTTGATCGAGTCATAAAGTTGCTTATAGGTCTGTTTCAAATGTTCATTCTCAGCAATAAGCTTTGACACCCTATGATCCAATTTAATATTTATCATTTCAATCTCTTCTATGTCCTTTTTGATCTCATTCTCATTCATATTCTCACTTAGAGAATTAATTCTTTCTTTCAACTTCTTTATAATCGTGTCTTTCTCTTGGGACTGGGCTTTCAATTCATTTAATTCAAAATATTGATCAAAACTTGGAGCACCTTGATTTGAAACAGAATTTTCTCTTTGAAAAATTTCCTGATTAAGTTGAGTATCCACTTCTAAAGATATGCAATGTTTTTCAAGAGTGGTAAAACTTCTGAACAATTTATCATAAGTCTCTTTTTCAATGAAATCCTTTTTGTTGAGAAGCTCAGTCTCGAGTTTGAGACACTTTTCACATTCACGCATATTCCCAGAAGCATTATCCACAGAAGAATTCATAATTATGTTCATTATATCTTTGTTTATGACTTGTTCAAAGAGTCGTTCGTTTTCGTTCAAAACTTGATTTATTTTAACTTCAAACGTTTTTTACTCTAAACGATGTTGTTCCACAGCCTGTTCCATTTGATGAAAGACATTTTGGACTTCAAAAAGTTCATCAATCAAATATTGATCGAATGTATTAAATAAGTCCTTCAGAGCTTTTACAAATGGAATTATTTCATCCCTAAAACAAGCTTTTTTATGTTCAAACCCCCACGAGACCTCAGTGCTGGTTGTGGTCGTGGTTCTTTCTTTGAAAACCACGTCAAAACCAGGGAGATGGTGTTTGAGTTTCTTCAAACTCGTATTTACCATGCTGACTTTAGGAAGTTCTTTCGGAACCTCAACTTTGGTGGGTCTTTCAGAAGGATTAGGATCTGAAGAATTCATAGAATTCTGAGACCAAAAGGCTTGTTTAGCAGATAATTCAGTTTGTGGAACAAATTGTTTTTCAAAATCTTGAGAAAGTTGGTTGAGAACAGCATAATCGACTGGTGTAGTATTAACTTTCTTTTCTAACGTCATTGGATCCTGTTATTTTAAAAGCATTTTTGAATGACTCTCTTCAGCAAGCATAAGGGTCTCTTTGGAGTCATGAATCACAATAGCACTAGTATTCTTAATGACATTACCATCATAAAGCTTTGGTTCTAACTGCTGAGCTTTCTTCAAATAGAAAGGATTTTGAAAACCTAAAGCTTATTTAGTGGTATGATCATAAAAAAATTGAGGTTTCGTCAACATATGAACATTTTGTGCAGATGGATCTCTTTTAAAAACAATATTATCTAACTGTTTGATCTTCTTTTCTAAAGCAATCTCTCTATCAATGTTCCTAGATTCTTCTTTCTTAAAATTATTTTTGAGAAGAGTAACTATTTGCATTAAAGATTCCTTTTCTTTTACATGTTTTGATAGAGTTTGTTTAAGTCGATCAATCTCTACAGACTATTCACATGAGTCTGAAACATTATCTTTATTCTTTAAATCAACA